>MQRK01241089.1:61556-74792 GCA_001938485.1 Girardia tigrina | reverse complement strand
TAAAATTTATTTTTCACTAACAATACTTTCAAAATAGATATTATTTAAACAAATAATTATCTATATTTTTTCATGTTAAATATTTCATTTAAGAAATAAATTTAACATGTAACATTTTATATAGCGACTTGAAACATTTACCAATCGATTCCTGCAATAATTTAGAACAATATTGCCGAAGAAAGTTTTCAAAAATATCCTTTCGTTCGGTAACAAAAAAATAATCATAATCAAATACTGATATAAACGTTTTAATATTTGGGCACCGAATAACATAAGGAAATTGCGCTTAAATTGTCACTAGACTTTTTATTAACTTGTTTATTTATATTCAAATTTTTGATTAATGAATGAGATAATAATAATGTTAAGGTATTGTGTGAATTTACAAGATTTAAAAGGAAAATTAAAATAAAGTGAATATTTTTATATAAATATATTTGTTATTCACAATTTACAGAGATTTGAGACTTAACATTAACTTACAGTTTTGATTTTAAATAGTTAAGGAAGTGCTTAGTACTTGCTTTAAGAGATTTTAGAATATATAAAAATATAATGATTTGACGTATACATAATTATATGTTCGCAACTTTCAGTTTTATTTTCTTTTATTTTTTCAGATTGCGGTTTACTAATTTTTCTGATCTGATTTAACTTTATTAAGTCACTCAATATAATTTTTCTTGGTGTTCCATACTCAAGATGGCCGCGACAATATATTTATTTTTATGTGTTCTTAATATTCAGATTCCTTACTTTTTATATTGGGTTGGCCAAAAAGTCATTGCCTTCTTTACTAAAATTTTTATTATCAAAAAATGACATGGATGCACAAATATTTTTACTGACGAATCTAAGTTTCTTTAAATGACTTCCAACACTTGATTTTGATATTTCAAGAGTCTCTGCAACTTCTCTTGTCATCATACGTGGATTAGATTTGATCAGTGTTGTTATTTTGTCGCCATAAACTTCAACTGGTCGACTGGAGCTTGGTGCATCTTTCAGATGAAATTTTTGAGAACGAAATTTAGAAAACCAGTTTTGACACTGTAGAAGTTTTAAGGAGTCACTACCGTATACAAAACATATCTTCTTATAAGCTTGCACAGCGGTTTTCCCTTTGCGAAAATAATGCAACAAAACATGACGAATATGCTCATTTTGATTTTACATTTCGAATTGACGGTAAAGTAATAAATTAAAACAAAATCAACTAATATTTTGTATAAACATAGTCTGAAAATTAAGGTTTCAGAATATATAATTGAATTTAAATTTTATCACATTGTTTTATATTTTCAAGCTTTTTATTAGGACGTACTCAAAAACGTAATGACTTTTTGGCCAATCCAATAGTAAATCTCGGTAACGCAAGTGTTTTTTTGTTTAGGTCACTTCAACATAAGAATATTCCCTTTTTTGCTGGTTTTCTTAACACAGATGTTTTAAAATCAATGTACAGAGATATATTTATTTCAAAATTATTCTTATGAGTTTGACTCTTATGTTAGAGTTTCTAAAGATATATGTGAACACTTTTAATAAAATTTAAATAGGAAAAAATTGATTATTACTTTTATTTAATATTTCCTTTTTGATTTGATCTTTGTTTTTCAAATATATTTGATGATCATGTTTTTGAAGCTCAAATAATACTGTAGCCATCTTTCCTTCTATCGAACTAATGTTGTTATTTTGTATAATTTGTAATGTATTTTTTGTTATTTCTGATTTACTTTGTTCACCATAATTGAATGCTGTTTTTCCTAAAGAATCTTGTACAGTTAAGTCTGAGTAGATTATAAGAGGTTGTATTATATTTTTGAAAGAAGCCTGAAGTCATTTTGCATCTATTAATGCTGTTGAACCATTTTCATCTTGAGAACCTAGTAATCCTGAATATCTGCATATCTTATCTCGAAGCATTCTTTCTACCTTGTGAAACTTCCGTTTACACAAGGCGACTTGAATCAGTGTTTTTTTAACGAATTCTTTAACGCAAAAATGGTGGTTGTTTACACATTACTTTTCTGAGTAATTTATCATCATAATGATTTCCGAGTGCATATTGGAATCCTATGCCTTCTTGTAAGACAGAAATTGTTGCTTGTTCACATTGAGTTATAAGATTATCTTCAATCATGGCTATTTCTAACTGACTTGATCTCAAATTATATGATTTTGTGGGTACGATTTCGGCTTTTTTGCAACGGTTAACGTGTGCAACAATAGGATCTGCGTTTTTCTTTTTTATAAGAAATAGGTTGGTTGGCATTACCTTTACTACTTCATATGATCCTTTATATGACCTTGCCAAATTTGGTATTAATCTATTTTTAGGCTTAGGTGCATAGATTCTGACAGCTCTTAGTGCTCCTCCACTTGCATCGGTCATTAAGATGAACGGGGTTGAGAAATCTGGATATCTTAAAATAGGTGCTATTATGAGATTTCCTTTTAATTTTTCAAAAGCTTTTTGACATTGATCAGTCCATTTAAATTCTTTTTAAATTTGAATTATTGTAGCATCTTTTGGAATTTTTGTTAGATTTGTAAGTGGAATTGCTATTTTGAGTAATCCTTTTGAAATCTTCTGTAATATCCAGCTAGTTCTAAAAAACTCTGAACCTCTTTTATATTTTTTGGTACTGGAAATTCATGTACTTTTATTACTATTTCTGGATCTGGCATTAATCCTTTCCAAGATACTTTGTGTCCCAGAAATATTATTTCTAATCGTGCCCATTCACATTTAGTAGGCTTGATCTTTATACTGGCTCTTCTTAATTTTTGGAGTACGTCTTTTATGTCTTTTATATGTTGATTAAAAGTCTTTGATTTAATTATTATGTCATCCATGTATGCAAGTGCATGAGGCGTATCTATTAAGGCTAGATTCATAGTTCGTTGGTATGTTACAGGTGCATTAGTTAATCCAAATGGCATTTTTACAAATTCATATAGGCCATCTCCTGTAGTGATGGCTGTTTTTTCAATATCCTCATCTTTTCTTTTAGTTTGATAAAATCCTTTATTCGCATCTAATTTTGTAAAGTATTTACATCCACCAAATTGATCAAACATCTCTTGAGGTTTTGGTTATTGGATATGTATCTCTTTTTGTGACCGCATTTAGTGCTCTATAGTGAATACACTCTCTGATTTCGCCGTCTTCCTTTTTGACCGGGACGATTGGTGATGACCATGGTGATGCACTACCTCTTACTATGTTTTCCTCCATTAATTGTTTTACTTAATTGTTGTTTTAATTGCATGCTCTAAAATATTTACATCTCCAAGATCAAATTCGTGAGCAGCCATTACATCGTTATATTCAAGGAGAACATTTTCCAGCTCTCTTTTTTCCTGTTAACTCAGATGCGTACTATCTTTTAACATTGTTGTATATCTATTTTGTTCAGGCTTTGAGCTTTACATTGCATTAGTTTTTATTGTTGCTATCTGTAAATTTCCAATAATCATTCCTGAGTTTAGTATTTTTGGCTCATTCGAAAAATTGACTATTCTTATAAGGATTTTTTCATCCTTTATTCTTACTAGACTTGGAGCAATTTCTATTTAACTGTCTCTCATCTCTCGTGGCATAAATATATAATCCTTTCCTTGTATTTCAGTTATTGGTTCAGCTTTTTCGAGTATGAATATTTCATTTTTTCTGGTATTATCATATCCGTCGTAAATTTTACTTGTCCTTGTTTAGGTATTCTTATTTCTCTATTTTGATTTATCAATTGATTATTTTGAAGGTCAATCGTGAATCCTTCTAACTTATTTCTCTTCGACATATATAAAACGTATTTTGTATTGTCTGATCCGCTATTTTTATAGGAATTTATATTTTCCCTTTTGTTTCAAGACTATGAAGTTAGCGTTGTTTTAGTTTCTTCAATTTTATCCTTTTGATCACGAGATAGATATTTCTTTCTTATGATTGATGCTCCTGCTCCGGTGTCTATACGACAAATTTAACATACCCGTAACGAAAAGAATAATTATTTAAAATCCAAAATTGGTATTGTATATATTATTTTTCTCTATTAAAATTTCTGATCTGTATAAAAGATTCGCTTTTTAAATGAAAGATTTGTTTGATATAGAAACACAATTGACCATTGTCAATGGTGTTGTTTAAATAAATTATTTTCGTCTGAAATTTTTAAAAATTTATATCAACATGCCCTACAACTCTACCACCACGGGTTGTTTAGTACAGACGGAGCGATCGACCTGGCGATCAAATCAACCGACCACTGTATCGGTCTTATCAAAACCCTGGACGACTCAGGTCGTGTCGATGATCAAATTAATTAATTTGCGCGATCTTCTAGGCACAATGCGCAATAATCTTCAAGATTGAAAACAACCTACTCCACAAAAACAGGACAACTATATTGTACAAGAATGTTTTTCAGTATTTCAGCAGCTTCAACAACCTTCCAGAAACTGATGACATGTTCTGAAAGTAATGTTATGGAAGGAGGCTTTAATATTCTTGAAAACGGAAACGGAACATATAAAAACATTGGAGAAAGTATTTTCGAGAATACAAAGAATAGGAGTACGAACAAAACCAGAAAAATGTAAACTTCTTTAAACGAACTGCTATTTCTAGGACAAATTGTGAACAAAAATGGTTTTAAGACAATATTTTAAATTTTGAAGTGTGATAAACAAAGATTTTATAATAATTCTGAGTTTTGATTTATAATGGAAACTCCTTACATTAATGATAATGAATATTTCCTGAATGCCCTTCTAAATAACCCGCACTTATTATATAATCAAAATTGATAACTAAAATTGAACAAGTAAATCAAAATTTTTTTTTATTCCCTTCATTATGCAGGCAAAACTCTACTTTGTCAACAAAATTTTAATTAAAAAAATATATTAAAAAACACAATAAAAAATTAAAAAATTCTGTTCGCCAAGCGGAGTTCGACCGCATAAAGCATGATTATTATTAGGTTAGAAATCATTAATCGAAGTCATAACACGTAAAAATATATTTCTATAACAATAACGACTTTTAAAAAAATTTTTAAGGAACTATTTTCTTATATTGTACGAATCAGAAATAAATAAGTATAAATATAAATAAAATTTTATAATCGTCATAAATTTATGTAAATATTTTTTATTAAAAACTTTATCTCGACTTATTAATTTTAGTATTATTAAATTCTAATTTTTTATTAAAATCTAATCGTAAATTATTAAATTGAAATCCTTTATATTTTTATTTAAACCTTATTGCAACTTATAAATTTTAAATTCCTATTAAATCGTTATCTTATGTTTATTAAAATTTTAAAATTTATATCTTATAACGTTATATTTTAATATTTTTTTTAATAAATCACTTTATTTCCAACATGTTTATTAAATTTGTTGAAAGTTTACAACCTGGGGTGGGGCATGGCCCGTAGCCCGTACCTTACCGCCCGACCCGTAGCCGTGCCCGTGCTCGTACCTTGCCACCCGGCCCGAGGTACGGGCTATAAAATATAAATTAGCCTCTTCATTGTCCAATATTTTTGGACATACACATAATTTTAAATGTTAAAACACTGAATACCGCATTATATATACAAGCACTTATAGTTACAGTATGAGACAGTTAATACCGCGAAATTTAATACCAAAATATTTAATCCAAAACATTAAAAAATTAAAATGATTATTAAATTAAAATAATTATTTTTTTATTTTAACTTTTTATTGTTAATGGAAATTAATATTGAACGACAAACGTTTTTATATTTATTTTATTTAAATTTTATAACCTAATTATTCCAAATTAATACCAAAACATTTAATCCCGTATAAACAATTATGTTTATAAAAATATTAAACGATTAATTTTTTTTATAAAATAAATTTGAAAAATTAATTTTATCAGTTTTTTATTTTGAATAATTTAAATATTTTTTAGTTTACAAAATTTGAATATCTTTTGTCAGAACTCTCCACAATCAACAAAATTTGAATATCTTTTGTCAGAACTCTCCATATAAAATATAAAATATTAATTTAACTTTAAATTCAATGCAAATTAATTTAATAAATTAATGGTTTTAGTTTTTTCAAAGTTTCTCTTAAAACTATGACTAAAATAATAGTAATTACAATATAATATGTGTTTAAATAATCTGTTCTTGAGTATTTTTTAAATAATTTTTTTCATAATAAACTTACAATTCAAATAGACAATGGAGATCGTTAAGGTATCTGAAGTGGATATTATTTCTAAAATTCCTCAGTCTACTACCTGTTCGCATTTTTTTATATTGATCACATACAAGTGCAATCTGCAAGATGTCTTTCAAAATTTGAGTATCACCAACAGAAGACGGGCACCCATAGTTTGAAACGACATCTGGATAATAAACACCCAAAAGTGTCCAGCGCGAAAGAGAAGACCATGTCAACTTTGAGTCAACAACAATCCTACTCTCATTTCCTGTGGATTTATTGAACCTCGTGCTAAAAAGTGCCGCGTTGAAGTATCCACTTTAAAGAAATCTATTTTAACACTAGCATGTAGTCGCCATATTCTGCCTCTTCAATTCTTTGAAGATCCAATCATTTCCAAAGGCTTTGGTCTGCCCTCCATCAGTCGTCATGATGTTCGAAATGAATTGAGGAAAATGACAGTTGAAATTAAATGTGATTTGATGGACAAGCATCGTGGTGAGTGCACATCAATTGTGCTAGATGGTTGGAAAAATCCTGTATCCCACCACAAACATTTTACAATCTTATTATTTTTCTCCAATGAACCCATAAAACCAGTGTTTTTGCAGAGTTTCTTGTTACCTGTTGAAATACAAGCTCCATCGCGGTAACCATACATCTGGCATTGTCGGTAATAGCACTGATAACCTTTTAAATAAAGCAGTGCACTGTCTATTTCAACGTGTGTATTTGATGTACTGAAAAATTTGGATTCTTGTGATATCAAGGTTATCAGTGCTTTTACCGACAATACCAGATGTATGGTTGCCGCGACGGAGCTTGTATTTCAACAGTGCCCTACCGTGTTGCCCCTAAGATGTGCTGCTCACATAATCAACCTTATAATTAAAGATGCGTTGAAAAATGTTGATTTCATGAGAGTTGGTTTTCAAATACTCTAGAACTTCATTCAAAATGGTATTATAAAGCGCTATTGTTGAGACCAAATGGAACAGTGTATTCGATCGTTTTATTGATCTGGCGAAATACCTTCATGCACAAAATGGGCCATCTAATTCTGATATGCTTGTTCGCATTGAAAACACAATATCAGCTTTGTCTCCTTTCATTGATGTACTCAATGTTGCTCAAAAGGACGGTTGTGATTGACTGACGTTGTACAAAGAGTTCTCCAAAGCAGTAGCAAAGACCTCTGAATCCGGTCGGGACCACTTGGCAGTGGTGGCTGAAATTCGCAGACATTTACTACTGAATCCAGTTGTTCACCTTGATATGTTTGTGAATGAGCAAAAGCAGTTATCTGAAGCTTCTGAAGGTAGGCTTCAGAAGTGGTTGGACGCTCTTGGAGTTACTGAATTCCATCAATATGTTTGTAAACGCGAATTCCATTCAATTGCAATCATTCCGAGGCGATTACGTTTATTTATGGAACATAAACTCAAATCGATACCAGTATCAGAGGCAACTGTGGAGAGGTGTTTTAGTGTCCACAAATTTATTCATTTTCTTTTGAGAGCGAGCATGTCGAATGAAGTTGTGGATGACATTCTTTTTATTCGATTATAATCACTCCTTTAAATATGACATTTTCTCTCCATCAATTACTGAAGTATGCAGTGAATTCGTTTGTCTCGGACTTTATGAGGATGATAGTGACAAGTGAAATCCTTTTTCTTTGTACATGGATTTTGAAATAAAGATTTATTCTTAGTTATTTTGTAATTATTTAATAATCATTTAATTTTTTTATAAATTTAATTGTTCCTACTGGATTAAACGTTTTGATATTAATTTGGAATAATTAAGTTATAAAACTTTATAAATAAAATACACTATAAATAAAATATATATATAAAATATATTATAAATAAAATAAATATAAAAACGTTTGTAATTCAATATTAATTTCTATTAACAATAAAAAGTTAAAATAAAAAATAATTATTTTAATTTAATAATCATTTTAAGTTTTTAATATTTTGGTATTAAATTTTGTGGTATTAACTGTCACATACTGTAATTATAAGTGCTTGCTGTCACGCGGTATTCATTTTTTTAGTATTTAAAATTATGTGTATGTGTAAAAAATATTGGAAAATGAAGAGGCTAATTTATAGTTTTGGCCGGGCGGCAAGGTATGGGTTACGGGGCGTAAAATGACATCATCAAAATGATGTAAAATTCTGCCGATGACCGATAGCTAAAAATGTAAAGGCGCCATATACTGTAGCCCGTAGCCCGTAATTTGAAGCCCGTAGTTCGTAAATTGACGCCCGGCCCGTACGGGCTTCACCCCAGTTTATAAGTAAAGTTTATATTTACGTAATAACAGATGTACATCGTTTACAAATTAAGATGTAAATTTAGAAAAGACGAATAAATGTTTAAATAGTATTTTCAATTTTGACGTAATTTTAAAGAAGAACCAAAAATATTAAAATAATGCATAATAAACTAATTGAAAAATAATGAAACAAAAAATCATATTGTAAATTATCAATTAAAAAATCGATAATGAATGTAAATGATAAAAATAACTTTGTTTCTAAAGTCAAAGCAAAAAGAAATCAAAACTACATTAGAAGTCGGAATGGTCAAGACCTCTCGCGACCATTGACAACCATTCAAAGATAATTCAAAGGGTGCTGATCTGAAGCCAGCCAATCAGATGCAGCCGATAAATCGATGCTCAAACAATATTCAACAAATCGACTAAATCTCAAACATTTCTCCTTTATTTTCATCACCGACACTTGTTACGCACACACACAAATACATACACACAAACACCATACACACATACACAAGTCAGCTCATCAAAGAAATCTGCCGCCTTGAGCCAAATTAACAGAATCTTTCGAAGTTCTGCAGACTACATTAATCAATAAAATAATCGTTTCTTCTGTTTATTCCAATGACGCAATATTCGACAGGTGGCGCGACAAACTAGCACATGGATAAATTTAGATTCTTGAGCATTTGATCGAATTCTCGAAAACTTGATTTGTCGGACATCTCTTGAGATAATTTAAAATTGGGTTTCGGTAGAATAGGAGGAGGAGATTTTTTGGGAAACTCAACAGAATCCGATTGATTAGGGCTTGGAAGGGAGATTTGTGAAATCTGGGTTGAATTAGAACGGCTGTTGATATTTAAGGAAGGAGTGGTCCTAATAGGAGGCTTGGGCTGTTGGCGGTATTTGAAAAATGTGGATTCCGACACTTTGTAACCCGCAGTGGAGAGTTTGTTGGGAAAAGGTAAAGAGTTACAATTCGGTGAATTACTCGAGTTCAAAGTCGAATTCGATGACGTTTGCATGGTTGAATTTTCCTAATGTATGGCAAGAAATAAAAGTGAACGAATAAATAATAAAAACTGATAAAACAATCAAAATATGGAAAAATCGTATCTAAAAATATAATATTATTATTTTGCTCCGTTTAGCTCTTTGCACTGGAAATGCAATTCTCCGTCGCACAATAATTTATTGATACAGCTGGAATAACAAATGATAGTCGCCATCAAGAATGACAGCGTCCTTTTGGATTTGTCCACAAAATACTTAAAATGTTAGTAAAACGTATATATATTAATGTATCTCAATCTTTGAAATGCCCTAATGTTATGAGGAGGTTATTAATTTTAGTTCGCTGATCCAAATTTAAATAGTTAAAAAAAGACTATTTGGAACTAAAACCAAATTAAAAATTTTAAAAATTAATTAGAATAATACTTAAAGATTTTAAATTTGAATTTAAAATATTCTTTATAAATTTATTTGAATTAAAATATTATATTATTAGAGAATGAGTTGATCAAAATAGATAACAGAAAAAATAGTATTTTTAAAAAAATAATTTGGATTCTATTACAAAATTTAATTAATATTTGTAAAAATTTATTTTTCAAATTTTAAATTATTTTAAGGAGATGATTAAAAATTTCATTTTTAAAATATAAAAAAAATGAAAAATATATCCTATATTCATAAATTTCAAAAAAATAGTACAAATATTAAAAACGCTTTTTATAAAAAAACGCAAAATTAAAAACAACATATAATATTTTATTTGAAAACAAAATTATAAAAAATATTATAAAAAGATTAAAATAAAAAACAAATTTAAACAAAAAATTAAACATACATAAAGTAATAATTTTCATAAATGTGTCAAATAAAATTTAAAAAATTAAATATGATTTTGATTTGATTGCAGTTTTAAATCAATGAAAAATTATTGGAGATAGAGATCGGCGGATTAAATATTAATTAAGAAATTAGTTAAAAATTGTTTATAATAAAAGTAGAAATTGAGTAATGAAAAAAATGATTTCTGACGTTGATGTTACAAGCACTTCTCACAAATATAGTAAAATAATTAAAGATTACTGTAAAGTAACAACTTTACTTTCACGATTGTGCAAGAGTTAGTTGATGATATCACATCAACCCGAACAATATTGCACAAAAAGGTCGAATTGCGCATATGCAATTAGATGATTCATTGGATGATGTAAGCACACAAAATTGATATAAAAGTAATTTTGTTTTTTTAAAAATAAAGTTTGGATTTATGACCTAGTCTTATCATTTTATATTAATATAAAAATGAATGATTCCAAAAATTACTATTTATAAATAAATAATTTTAAATTATTTTGCAATTTTTTATTCCTAATATCTTATGACTCTAGATTTTCGAAGCCTTTTTTCGTACAATCCATTACCGATTCTTACGTTAACAATCACCACTCTGATACATTGTATTACATAGGCGGTATGGTATGATATTGATGGCAACAGAAAATTTGATTCCCTGAAAAAACAATAAACAATAGCTTCCTCCCCTTCCTGCATTTTAATATACACAATATAATAATGCATATGAACATTGTATGTATAAAATTTTTGTTTATAGTGTTTTTCATAATGCACCCAGAGGAACTCAGAGTTTAGTGACCCATAAAACATTTAGGAAGTATAAAAAGAATTCAATAGCTAGTTAATTTTGTTATAATAAATTTTAACCGTAATTCAAAATAAAACATTTATATTTTGTTAACTTGAATCCAAAACGTCTTTGCAATGACTGATTCTGGAAATTATCCCGCCTCTCTCAGGGGTTACTGGCCCTGAAATGTTATTGACTTAGACAACGAACTTACTGTATTATATGCACATTCTTCAAATAAAAGTAAAAATAAATCTCCTACCTAAAAAGAACCTATAAAATCAGTTTTATTTATTTACCATTTTGATATTCATTTTATTTGATGAAGGACTTTTACTCCATTGACAAAAGGTTTACATTTAATTAGAGTCCTAGAATAATTAGTAAATATTAAAATTTTGAAGTTAAATATAATTTTCACAGTCTAAACTTCAATTAATCAAGTATTTTCAATTAGTAAAATAATATTTTATACTTAAAATATTCATTAAAATATTTTTGCGGATAATTGAAAATTAATACTTAAAACACTTAAAAATAAATAATTAATGATATAAAAAATCAGTCAAGTTATGTTTTGATGACGAAGAGTTTAATTTTTGTTAAAACCTATATTAAATGAATTCTTCCTTATATGAAATTGTTTCTTTTTTACAAAATTCAGTAATTACTTTTAGTAAAATATAAAAATAAAATTCTTTGTAAGACTGTTAATTATAGTATCGCTACCTATGTATTGTGACCATAATTTGATAAATAAGGCTTCAAATATTTATGTTACCCAATATTAGTCTTAATATAATTAATAAATAAAATTTATAGATTATACAAACAGATTTAAAAAAATCAAAGATTTCATATGAAAAAAATTTAAAGAAATTTTACAATACACTCTTCATGAAATCTTTACTTTTATTTATCTACGTATTCACCCATTGCCACACGAAGCCGGTCAATCTCCGATCATGTGTATTATATGGTATTAAAGCACTAAGCCGGCGAAGATTAAATCAATATCCAAATAAACAAAATATTGTTCTATGTTGTACCGTTTTAATTTATATGAAGTTTAGTGTTATTGTTTCTTTGAAATAAAAGTTGTCATAATTAAATTGTAATAATTAAATTAAAAACTTTTAATTTTAAATCTTGTAATAAGTTGAATAGAATATTGTCAATAGATAAATTACATATTATAAACACATTTTTATTCTCGTGACTTTGATCAGGTTATATTACAACCGTTCACCATTATTTTTTAATAAACTAAAACGGTATGGCCTGAATAAGGTAAAACTATAGAACAACGGGTACAGTTACCGAAATGTAAAGGCTAATCATATATTGTTTACTGATGATTGAACCTAGTTTTTGTCATTTGATACGACTGATTGATAACATAGAATTGAAATGTTTATTAAAAATTTCAGATCATATAAATTGAAATAGTCGTTTTTTTCATATTATTTTTATTAAAAAAGCTTAATTATGTCCGGACAGAAGTCAGTTGGACCAATAGCTCCCAAAAGAGCACCGTGCTTATACAAATAATTAAATTAAATAATTTATTTTAAAATTTATATATTATCAAAATGATAAAACAACTGCCTCTTACAATTTTCAAAATACGTGCGTAACATCGCAATATAGAAATTTAATCAAGGTATTAAAACCTTCATATTCTTAATTTTACACTTAGAAAAACAGTGAAGCACGGAAAAATTTCATAAAAAACAAAATTTTGTATAACAAGTTATAACTAGTAAATCAAAAAAAATTCATATTCATTCCACTGGGTAACATCCAAAAAATTGTCAGGGGTTTCTCGGCCGATTTAGACTAATTTTGGTGTTCTGAGTCCGAATATCATATTGATTTTGCACTATCATGTCAACTTTTTGAGATACAGCCATAACCCTACCTGGCCTATATGTAATTATAAATATGTATGTTAGAAGACTTCGACACTGTCATAATATTTATTTAAAAGACAATAAAATGAGGAATATCATCAGTATATATATTGATTAATGCCGTCATCAATCTGGGTCAAACATAC
>MQRK01241089.1:29507-43380 GCA_001938485.1 Girardia tigrina | reverse complement strand
ACTATTCGAACATGAATTGAAACGACGTTTTTAGTTGTGTTTGAATAAAAATTTAATGTTTTACATGTATATTGTATCTAAATTTCATGTTTTGCGTTACTTTTGTCACACCCTGTAGAAAATTTAATTTATTATTTCAAGATATTATGTTTTTATAATTAAATTATAGATTTGAAGTTTTGAAAGGTTATTAAGTTTATTAAGGGGTTCTTGTGTCATATCAATAATGATTCACGAAACTGCTGCTCGTAATGTGAATCAAAGCCCTTCTGTAAGATAGAAAACTCACCCCTTGAAACAGAAGAGATTCTATTTTTGTAATGTAACCAATGATCAAAAACCTTACTCGATAGAATCGATTGTGAAAGATCACTAATTCGTGTTTTGAGATGACGATTTGTCTCTCCAATGTGGGCCTCTAAACTCTTTCAATGGTATTGAACTTATCGGCTCTAGAAGGTCCTACTCACAAAACACTAATAAGCCCTTGATAGACCTCCTACAGGGTCGGAGTGTTTCGGTGTCCGATATCTGTTTTGCATCCTTGTATTAAACGACTAGCCATGGACTGGGGTTCCATCCTTTTGCTTACCTTTGGCTGTGCTAGCTAACTTAACACAGCTGAAAAATGGACATTTGAACCCTTGCAAAGAGATCTGTTATCCTAAAAGCAAAATTATATATCTTTGGTACTTATCGTTTCTTCCACAGAGTTTCTGTTGCTGATTGATTGTCTTCTTGTGGAATATCTTCAGAGTTATTGACATCTACATTAAGGGTGTTGCTACCTTGACTGACTTGCACTGGTTGAACTTTTACATCACCGAGTTCTATGATTTCATTTTTTAAGACTTTTGCCAATACCGGTATTGATATTTATGATATTACTGTTCAGGCATGTCGTTAGAGGCGGAAGTAGACACCGTTTCATGATCTCTTCTGATATGCCTGTTCAGTTCCTTTTGTTCTGCAAAGTCTCCCATTTACGAATTTTTACACCTGTCAAAATTAAATTTATAAACCATATTAGTTTGCAATCCCCAAATCGTTTTTATTTTTTCGAGAGGAAACTTTGATCTGTGGATGTCATTGATACCACTTTGATATGAAAATAATCTTCTTGCAAATAATCTTCTTAAATGCTTTAAATCCTTCAGAATAATGTATTTTAATTATTTACTTGTATTCTTCAATGTTTTCTTCTTAAATTCGTTTCTTAACCAAGTTTTGCATATATTTTTGTCCTCCTAATTTATCCAATGTAGCCTCAATGTTGTGATTATTTTGTTTGTTTACATGCTGTCCTTTAAATCCATCATTCATAAAAAAACTTTAAAATATGGTTTAAAAGGTCATTAAAAAAAATCACCATTATTTGAATAAAACCGATTATCAAATAATAATCTTTTATGAATTGTTGTACTAAAATCTGGTTTTTTATGAATAATAATAATCTTTTTATCACTTGAACATATTGTAAGTTTTCATACAGTTAAATTATTTTCAGATACTTCCCAAGAAATAATAAGAGCCTTTTAGCTTCTAAACATTTGTTTAGATACTACTTTCTGAAAGGAAATGTGTTTTTCGGTAAAAGATTAGGACATTCAGTATTTGAGTACTGTCTGAGTTTACTCGCAGGAGATTGTTTGATAGTTCCATCCATTAAAATAATACAAAGTGAACTAAACTCCCTTTTTCCCCACTTCATGTAAATCCAAAGTTCAAATAATCTTCAGTATATATTGTTTTTCTTGTGTTTATTAGATATTGATTTATTATTTTTTATTCTTTCAAATTAATTCAGTCGTTATGACCAAATATTTTTGCTTTGGAATTTAGAATTAATTTATCAGTGCAACGCCAATGCTAAGCTACATGATTCAAACAAGTTCAATGACATGCGACTTCACATGTAGTCACTCAACCGTTATAGAAAAAATGCTCCGGAATGTTGGAGCTCCGTGACACTCTACGAGTTGAAGACACTTATAGAGATTTTTTAAAAATATATGTGAAATATGTCCTTGATAGCGAGAATGAACTTTAGACAACATCATTTTAACATCTAATGAAAGTCGAAAATTGTCAAAGACGAAAAATTATTTACTCAGCAGTTGAGAAGAACTGATTTATTGTAGACTGTTTCAGTAACTCTTGCCATGGACATCCTGATGAGACTTAATGTTTATTTATTTCACGCATGGATTTTGTTGGGGTTCCTTTTGGTGAACTTTAAATTTTTGAAATTTTTACAAATCATATTTGTAATTTAAATAAATTAAAAATAATGTTCGATTAATTAAAATGAAATAATTCTTTAAAATAAAAACCTTTTAAATTCTTAAAAAAAGAACAAGCTCATTCTTTAAATTTTTGGAAATAATTAATTGTTATAAATAATCTCTAAAATAAAAAAAAATATTTAAAATCAAAAGTTTTAAACAGTTATTAGTAAAAAATATCTTAATTAATTTTAAAAAGTTAATTTCATAAATAATATGTCGACCATAGCCAGCAACTCGGATCAGTTGATTGCAAGACTTCTACCGGAAAAATACCGGAAAGAAGACAATATTGAAACATAGCAGCATGCTAAAGGTATTTTAAGGTGGCTAAAACACCAGAAAGCATACAAGAGATTTTGATAATTGGATTGCTTTCTCATGAACTTGTACCTGTCTACGAGAATGTATCGGTCGAGATAAAGGGATATGAAGCTCGGTTACGAGAAGCTTTTCAAAAGAAAAGCTCTCTGATGGAGGCTGTAAATTTCGAAAGAACGAATGAATCAGAGGAAGAATACTTTGCAAAATCAAAGAAACTCGCAGCAAAATTAGCAAAACATAATTGGTCGGAAGAAGAAATAAAGTTTACAAAATTATGAATTCGAATTGTAATCACGAACCTAATAGATTTAATTTACACCAAATGTATTTTTAAGACTTTTCGGTCCATATCAAAATGAACTGTTGAAAAAAATATTTATGACTAAAGTAGTTTCATTTTTACATCTCTTCATTTTTCTCTCTTAGTATTTATAAATAAGCAATTTGAGTCTGTCTAGTCAAGAAGGTTGTCATGAACTCATACGCTCAGATTGGCCAACCCATTCTAAACAGACATAAAGACTGAATGATGTGTTCAGATCAAACAATTCACGGATGAAGAGGAGAAAGAAAGAAAACTAATTTTTTGCTATGTTTCATGACAAAAGGCTTTAACTTTTTTCTGTAAATTTTGAATTTAAAAGTCCGTCAATTAATGGTATTTGATTTTTTTTATTAAAATAATTTTTACAGTTTTTGGAAAAATTTCCAACAAACTTTTTTTAATTATATACTCACTGCCTGAAGACGCTTGAAATTTATTCTTCAAGATATTGCAAATTACAAAATAAAATAGTTTTATTTATTTTATGATAAATAATTTTTTTGTGCTTTATATTTTCATTTGTCTTTCAAAATATTCCAAAGTCGACCTTTATCAACGTAGGAATTTCTTTAATTTCAAAAGAACTTTTATGAACGAAGTCAAAAGAGTTTTAAAGTCTGAACTGATTTTGGATAATCACAAAGTCGGTGACCGTAAAAAGCAACTGCTAAGAGAGCGTGTTACTAGCGACACGCTCTGGATCTTCGGCAACGAAGATGACTGTAACAGAATAAAGAGAGTTGTTAAATTAGAGAAGGGTCCTAGAGACAATGAGGAGGAATTCAAATATCTGCCCAAAGGCACTGTAACCGTAAAACTGAAAGAGAATGTTGAACAAGGAAATGAATATCCGAAAATGTTTCAACCGTGTATCAAGATAGTAAGTTTTGCATTCCCTTCTTGCTATAAAGAATGCACTGAGCAGAAGGAATTAAAAAGACATATACAGAATGTACATCTGGAAACGGTGCCTCAGCGACAGTGGGATGATGGTTCTTATATAAGCTTCTTAGAGAACTACCACAAAAGTTATACAACCAAAGGATGGTTGCAGAGGTATATGTTAGTTGATCATCGAATAAATATTAATGGTTCTAATAGTACTGTAAATGCACGAAACATCTCAGACGAAAGATGTACAGATTCTTTGAATCCAATCGTAAATATTGATGTGGATTGTCAGTGGCACGTTAAAACACTGAAAAAAAATGTCGAAAGATTATGAAAAAAATCGAAAAAAACGTCGAAAAAGATTAATTAATAATAAATAAAACCAGCCAATTCCAAAATTTATGTTTCTGGATTTCTATTGGCTCGGTCTATTAAAATAGCTATTAATTTTTCGTTAGAAACCACACATTTCTTTTTTCTCCTAATGGTTTTACCATTCGTTCTAGGAATTTTTGAAAACACGATCTTTCTTCAAATTTTACTTTCTGCATAAAATTTTTAAGTGTTGGATTCAAATTACCAAATATATTTCAGAATGAATTGTGCCATCCTTCAATGACATTATTAGTTCTTGGAATATTATTAAAAAGACGTGTTCTTGTATGCCATAAATGCAATGGAAAACTGACCCTACCTAAAATTTCATCAAGTTCCGTTCCCATATAATATTTGTGAAAATATGAGTAAATTTCTGAAAGGCAATTTGGGAAAGACTCACTTGATTTTAAGAAGTTAAAAACATTTCTAATATATTGCTTATTAATTTTTCGGAGATCAAAATAATAATTTAAGTATATTTAGAAATTTCATTAATTTATTTATTCATTCATTCACTTAAGCATTATTTATTAATACATCATTTCATTTAACGTTTGATTAAAACTTTTTTTTCGATGTTTTAACGTTTCTATGTTTTATATTCGACGTTTTAACGTGGTACCGTGTCTGTCAGAACTGCTAAAAAGAGCAATCAACGAGTGATCCAGAACGTAGTTTTGACTTTTCGAATGGATAATATAACGGATAGAGGAATATTCGAATGTTCCTTTCCCCGTTGCACTAATTGCGCTTATACAACCAAAGCCCTTAAAAATCATGGTACAAGTGGTCATGATTGGTCATTTTTTAGATGCAAACCCAAACGTGATCTTGTACTGAAACCAGCACTTTTATATCCAAAGCTGTGTGAGAGGATCAGAAGTTCTTGTATTTTTTGAGGTTTCCACCCGATACAAAGTATATGATTCACAACCCTGTGTGTCAATACTGAGTATCATATTTTATTATGGAGACATATTTATCCATCACCGTAGGGGGAAACTTATTTTATCTGTTTTCATGATTAGATAAATATCTATCATTTTAGTGGTACATAAGTACGTAATACATAATTCTCGTTGATTAAATATATTAATCTTATTCATATTAACATGCCAGTTAAAAATGGCTTGAACGTGGTAGGAATCCTTTAAAGAAAAGGTTTGACTAGAAAAGTTAAAATTCTTTCCCCTTCATCTGTGAATTGTCAACTAAGTGACTGATTTGTGCTGCAAAGTATGACCGATGTCAAGTGCTAACAGATCGAACTAGAGGGAATCGAGTCTGAATTCGCTGATCCAGATTTCATACAGATGACAAATTAAAAATAGATCAAAGTTCAAATTTTGAATACTTTTGTTATTTTTAAATCAACAAGTGAGACTAATTTTTCAAAAAGATTTTTCACTAAAAGTGTTTCTCAGTTTTAAAAACATCGAAGTCGTGTTCAAATAAATGATGCTGCAGTAAATAGAGATATCAAGTATTGAGTCTCATTGAGCTCGGTTCGGTCGACTGTAGACGCAATTGTTGATGAGTTTGATAAAGAACAAAACAAATAACGAAAGTTCACTTTGTTAAATAACATTTGATTACTTATATTTAAAGGAGACTGTTAACTTTTGGTCATATTGATATTGTATATTTGAACAATATATTTATTTTTTCACAAATCAGCATATAAAAGTGTAAATTTAGATGCATTAAATCATTTTATGTTTCATATGTTGATGTTCGATAATTTTGTAGATATTTTGAGGCTGTTATAATTAAATAAGGATGATTCCGATATGCTACAATTGTTCTTTGAACACTAATTCTCTAATAAAAGTTTTGTGACCTTGGCCTTTCATCATACACTCTCCTAAATTTACTTCCAGAAAACTATTATATAGTATACTAAAGTTAGGGATGTGTTTTTATTTTGATATGACGCATCATGGCCCGAATATCTTTAAAACAGCTTAATGTTCATTCTTTCTTTTTGACCTTAGCCGTTGGGCCGTGGGTGCACCCAATTATGCATAAGCCTTCACCATATCTCTCTATTTGTAGTCCCTTTTCTCAGACATTCCATACTCAATTCACTCAATTCTTTTAAATCGTCTATCGATCGCCTCTTTAGTCTTTCACTCTCCACTCTTCCTTCTAGTGGTTCCTTTGTCAGTGCTTGTTTTCTTATTTGATGTCCGTAGAATTTCAGTTTCCTTCTCTTGATGGTCTCTTCTATTGATTCCGGTTTTTTACCTAGTATTTCTGTAACTCTCTTCCAGACAAAGTTGTTTGTCTTCTTTTCTTTCCACGTGATCTTCAGCATTCTCCTGATAACACTTCATGTTCATCATGTATACATTATGATAAAATTAGATATATTATGTACGTTTACATAGGTAAAGAAAAGATTTAAATAATCAATTATTGAAGACCATAAAAATGTCCTTTAAATACCATAGTCTGAAAGGTTTAGAGCATTTATAAAAGTATTTTAAGTTAAAAGTAGTGTCAGAATAGTTTCAATCATATGAAAAACGCAAAGTTCCCTCTCAAATAAATCGAAACGGTTTTTGATTTGCAAGCTAGTCTGGTATAAAAATTTAATTGTCACAGAGTGCAAATTGGTAAATTAGAGAGATAAATCGTCATCTCAAAATTAAGAGCTGCTGAAAATCATGTGAGTATGAGTATTTTGTTTCCCATCATGGATAAATCAAAAATTCGGGTTATTTTGAAGATCAATTTCGTTGTGGTAGCTCAGAATGTCCGAAATATCAATGAAATATTTTGTGTTAATCGTGTAAACGAGTTCACTTTGAGTCGTTGCTTTGATAAGTATCGTTCTGGAGATTTTAGCATTGAAAATGAGCATCAAGGACAGACGAATCCAAAATTTATTAACCAGGAAATGAAAGCGGTTTTTGAATCAGATTCATCACAAAGTGTACATATGTTAACATTAAGAGTTAATGTTTTTAAGCAAACATTATTAAATAAATAAACATTTTCTTTATAATAACTGATACAAAACTCTGGTTTGACCTGTAAAGACAAAATATTTGACGAATAAATGCCACACGATTTAAACTAAAAGCAAAAATCAACGATTTTGTTGCTTTCCCGCCGTAACAGTGAAACATTTTTTACATCTTTTCATCATGAACAATGACAATTATACGATTTTTGATAATCAGAAACGTTCAGTATCATGATTAAATGCTGATGAACCCCCAAAACATGTTGCAAAGTCAGAACTTCATCAAAACATTAATGACCTGTGTTTGGCGGACTACCCATGTTCATCATTACTTCATGAAATCTGGAGAATCCAACACAGCTGACATGTATTGTTCTCAATTCGATAAAATGATGAAGTAATTAGCCATCAAGCAATTAAGATTATTTAAAAGATATCATAAAATGTTTCTTCAAGGCAAGGGCTGGCCATATATAGCCAGAAAAATCTTTCTAAAATCATAACTTATCTTAAATTTTTATATCATCTACACCACACCCTAGACCTTGTAGTAATCGACTACCGCCTATTTCAATCTTGGGATAATTTTTTTCAGGTTAAATTGTTCAAAACCGAACAAGAGATCAGAACAACCTTTCGTGATACATTATTTATTAATCATCAGGGTTCTTGGCTGCTTGCATAAATCGATTGCCGTTAAATGGAAAAGTGTTGTTGATACGAATGATCATTAGATTGTCATAAAAATCAAATTAATTTAATTGCACTTAAAAAATGGACATTTCATGCTTAACAACCCAAATCGGATTTAAACTGACCCTTAACCAAGTCAAACCGGAGTCTTTCAGCATTTATTTATTTTAAATATATATATATATATATATATATATATATATATATATATGAATAATATGATAGAACGATTGATGACTTTTAAAATAGTAACTAACACATGCATATGAAATATATTTATTTCAGAATGAGATAAAATATCCGAAAGAACTTTTGGTTCACCCTAATGATTTATATGAATTATTCAAAATTATTAGTGAAACTCAAATTAAAATATTTTAGAATTTAAATATAAATTATATAATTATGATTTTAAAATTTCAAAGAAAATTCAGCTCTTCCGTCATATATGATGGGTCTTTTTCTAGTATGTAAGAATATAAAAAATTTTCTTATGAAAAGTAATCAAAAAATAATTATTACTATATGAAAAGTAATAAAAAAATAATTATTACTATATGTTGGGAGCGTTGTTGAGTTCCTAAAATTTTGAATTTACAATCTTATCAAATTACTAATTAAACAATTACATTACGTAAAATATTGTTATAGATATGTTAAAATAAGATTTTCAGAAATTTAATGTAAAAATTAATTTATGTAAGAAATAAAATAAATTTTACGGTAGGTTTATTAAAAGATTTACTATAAAGTAAAAAAGTTAATTTCAAATTTGATGAAAATATTTAATTGAAATAAAATCAAAAGTAATATAAAGTTTAATATTTTATTTGCGAAAAGAAAATAAACTAAACTATTTTTTGTAAATTTTATTTTACACAATTAAATCGAAGTAAATTAAAAATGTAATTATAATTTTGTTTTTGGAAATTTTAATTGAAATCAAAATATAATTGTAAAACAATTAAATTTACTTAAATGAAAATGCGATTTTAATTTTATTTTGGAAAACGTAATTATTAATGCAAATATAATTTTATTTTTTGTGTAAAAAAAGGGTAATTTAAAAGTTGTTAAATGAAACGAAATTGCGATTTTCAATTCTATTTTCAAAATATTATTAAATCCAAAGTAATTTTTAAAACTATTATGAAAACGAAATGGAAAATGTTATTGTATAGAATTGGGAAATTTAATTAGGAATCAGGTAAATTTAAATGTACAATAAAATTGAAATTTAATAAAAGACGCAACAAAATCTTTGTGAAAAAATTTTAATAAATTCACTTTATATTTTTTTTATTAAAAAATATAGAATTTTAATTCGTAAAAAATACAATAAACACATTTATATTTATATCAATTCTTATTTATAATGGTTTGTGTAAAAAGAAAGTGCAAAAGTTCGTCGAAAATATTTGTTTAAAAAACTTAAATTGTGTTAGAAATAAATTTTTGTGTTAATGACAACTTCTTTTGATCAAGAACCCAATACTATAATAATCAAATGAGTGCATAAAAAATATTAAAAAAAACGATATTAAAACTTGAAAAATACTTTATAAATATAAAAATTATTCATAAAATATATCTTGATTTTTAAAATTATCAACTTAATTATAAAGAAAATTGACCGAAATGATTTTGCTCAAAGTTTGTATTAATAAATGAGACTCTGTAAACAAGTAAATAAATGCTACCTATTGTCAAAAAGATCATTTTTGTTTACTATAAGAACGAAAAATAATCATAAATCTATATAAAATGAATCTTTAAATAATAGATAATAGAATAACTGATTGATCGGATCATTACACTGTCTGATACTGTATCAAATCGTATTTCATCATACTTCTGTATACTCACACGACTCTTTTCACCACAAAAATCAGTTGTATGTGACGTAATAATAAAAAAGCAAAATATAATCACAATTTAACACATATCACTTACAAAAATTCTAATTTTATAATTTTCTCATTAATATTTTCTGGAATGTTAAATTACCGAAAATACAGGACAAAATAATATTCATTTAATACAAATAATTTATTACATGTTTTGGGAAATGGTCTATTGTATATTTCGAAAAATAAAGACTTAAAATATATAATAATTTTTAATGATTTTAAATATTTTCTTTTTTAAATTTAAATATCTTTCGATCGATCTTTTAAAGATCAAATTTTATTCCGATGAAATATTAATAGTATATTTTATTTTTCCACGTAATATTTTTTATTGTTGGTGTTATATACTGAACTATACAATAATTAATAAATATTTTACCAATAAATCATTGGATTAAAATGAATGTATTTCGTTTTTCTTAAAAAAAATTATGCAAAAATACAATAAACGACAAATTCTTTTCTCGCAAATCAAACTAACAATGGGATTATAATATAGGAATGCATCGTCTTCTTTTATCCCTATATATATATTATATATATATATATATATATATATATATATATATATAAAATATAATTTGATTAAAGTTTTTTTTATATAATTATTGGACATGTTTCGATGTTTATATACATCATCATCAGCAATTTTAACACAATTTTAATAGATACATTTTAATAGGTACATTTAGACCGTTTAAGAAGAGTATTTGTAGAACAATAAGTAGTGCTAAAGTAGTCTCTGTCACATCCAAAGTTCAAAGTTTCCTCTCAAACAAATCGAAAACAATTTGTGGATTGCAAGCTAATCTGGTATATAAATTTAATTGTCACGAGTGTCGAAATTCGTACATCGGAGAGACAAATCGTCATCTCAAAACCCGGATTAGCGAGCACTCGCAAATGAGTCGATCGAGTAAGGTTCTTGATCATTGGTTATCTTGTAAGGATAGAACCTCATCCATTTCAAAAGATGAGTTTTCTGTTCTACAAAAGGGTTTTGATTCACATTACGAACGACAGTTTTGTGAATCTCTACTAATAAGACACTACAACCCATCAATTAACATTCAGAATGTGCAAAGTAAGCTTATTTCAATACTTAAAATTTTTAATTAAAATATTCTTTTTGCCTTTATTACCCAATAATATTTTGATAAATAATAATAATTAATTTATTCGTTACCTTTTAAAGTAAATATATCTGTTAAAATTGTATTATTCAAACAATTCAATATTCATATACTAAACATCCGAAAATTGCTGATGATGATGTATGTAAACATTGAAACATGTCCAATAATTATATAAAAAAGCTTTAATCAAATTATATTTTCAAAATATTAAACTTGATTTCACAAGACAATATTGTAACAATAACAAAAGCAACAACATGTTAAAAATAAGAGTAATAAAATGAAAAGAAAAAACCAAAAAAATAACACATTATATTATATTTCCAGATTAATTTTTTAGATAATGTATAATATCATTTTGATTATAATTTTCTGTTAAATATTTTTGTCCGTCTGTTTAGGCTTACATATTTGTTTTTCATATTCTATTTTCATTTGATTTTGTTCCATTTTAAAATGTTCCACTATTTTAAAAATTGAGGTATGGGGGCACTCCACAAGTTTTTATGACTCTCAAAATTAATTCATTTAAGAATTAGTTCTGTTAAGAATTTAAATAAAAATTTCAAAAAGATTTTATCGGGGGGCGTATTAGCAAGTTGGCGCTTTTCTCAGGACGCTTTTGTTGTGGGCGCTTTTGTCGGGGTACCATATATATATATATATATATATAAATTCTGCTATTATTTAATTAATTATTAATTAATTTTATTAATTATTTTGTATTACCTTCGAATCGAAGAGTAAGGGAAGGTATGAATTGTCTCTCGAGTTGAAACGTCCAATAATTCTAATGAATCTGAACTCATATATATATATATATATATATATAGATCACTTGATAATTTCTTTTTACAAACAAACACAATATTTTCTGATTTTATTTATAAATAAATGCTTTTTAAACTTTCATATGTAATTAAAATTAAATTTCCAAACACTATGGGGTCAATTATATATATTATTGAAATGATTAATTGAATTAATAATTAATTATTTTGTATTACCTTCGAATCGAAGAGTAAGGGAAGGTATGAATTGTCTCTCGAGTTGAAACGTCCAATAATTCTAATGAATCTGAACTCATTTTCAGGATAAAATTTCCTTTGATATCCAATTTCATTGCATCTGGTGTTTCTTCAACAGTAACCAAATAAAACTCATCTAAAAAAGAAATACATTTTTCGATAAATACCAATTTTTACAATTATTTTGTATCATTTTTAATTTTGGGAATTTTAGGAATGATTTTTACGATTTTTTTAATTAAGACCGCTGATTGTTGAAAATCCGATAGGAATATCACTGAATAAAGGTTCTAGTCATTGATGAACGATGATTCTTTCCATTTTTTTTGGGATCATAAAGATGTTTTTCTTATGGATTTCGAAGATAAAGGCATCACCATCAACGTTGCCTATTACAGACAACTCGTGGCCAACGCCAGAAAGAATAGATGGAGCAGAAGAACACACCTTTATGGTTTCTCCACGAGAAAGGGCCAGTGCACCCAGCGAGCATTTCTCCGGCCGCAATTGAAAGTGATCAACTAATGGCCTAGATTTTGCACCGAGTAATTTTTACCTCTTTAGACACCTAAAGAAGTTGTTGAGAGGCCACCAGTTTGGATAAAAAGACGATTTAAAGGTTACCGTGGGGAATTTATTTGTCGTATACCCCTCAGAATTTTTCAGAAAGATGTTTCTTATTGTTTGTTGGCAGAAGTGTGTAAAAAACTGATGCCTTGTTTAGTGATGCATTTTGAATAGTAAAAAAATTATTGGGAGAGTTTTAATAAAGCTTTTTTAATAATAATAAATTATTGGGAAAGAGTGTCAAGTGAAACTTTGTTAAACCGTCAAAATATATTACCCCCCCAAAAATATTTTTCAATGGCGTACCTTTTGTTTTTTAAACTAGGTAATCAAAAAATTTTTTATACCCATGCTTTATGCCGACAGAACTCTACTTGGACAGCAGAATTTATTACTATCTTTTGTAGAAGAGAAAATTAAAATTACATTTTTAAATAAATTTATTATGTTATTAGTAACTATTTTAATCTTTTGTAAAACAGAAAATTTCATACAACAATTTTTACAACTCCATTTTGCAATTAAATAGTTACTGATAACATAATAAATTTATTATAAAGCATGGAAGGAAAAATCAAAACATTTCTATTTAATAAAGTTTAAAAAATTGTGGATAATCATAAAATGTTTTTTGGTTTATTATAGTTTGATCAAATTTTCACATTATCATTCATTGTCATCGAAAATAAGTAAGTTTGTAAAGTTTGGAGAAAATTGGTTGAGTAAAAAGCCCTGAAAAATGTTTCTAAATTACATGGATTAAATTACTCTATAAGTTGAAAGTCTCGGTGCAGAAATTTTATTTCAACTTATGGAGGGTTTCAAGTTGGAGAAAATACACTCCTATAACACAGCTATTGAATATGGCAAGAAGAATAAGAAGTGTATTAATAAATTTATTTTTTTTGTCTAAGAGTTTTCATACATTGTAGCTGAGCCTTTTCAAGCTTTTATTCCGATGTTTTTCAGATCACATTTTCAGATAACGTTGATACTAGTCGTAATATGAAATTTCTTAATTTTTGCACACAATAAAGAGCTTCGGGTCTTTTGAGATGCCTTTTGTTATATCAGTTATTTTGCTTTTTTTTACTTTCAGTTTAAATAAAATTATAAAAACGGTTTTAATTGCAAATTAAAACTGCAGTTTTAAAACTTATATTTTCATAAGTTAATTTTTTTCAATTTACTTGGTTTTTTGATTTAGAGTTTTTAACTTTGGAAGTTCTACTGTATTGACATTGAAGAGATTTTCAACTTAAAGAATAAAATATATTATTTTCGGCTTGTGAAGCTGACGACATTTCAACTTACTAAGTTTTTTAAATTAAGAGTTTTAAACTTTGGAGGTTTTACTGTATATAT
>MQRK01241089.1:5697-19279 GCA_001938485.1 Girardia tigrina | reverse complement strand
TATATATATATATATATATATATATATATATATATATATACTAAACATCCAAAAATTGCTGATGATGATGTATGTAAACACCGAAACATGTCCAATAATTATATAAAAAAAGCATTAATCAAATTATATTTTCGAAATACTAAATTTGCGTTCACAAGACTTAATAATATATATATATATATATTATATATATATATATATATATTATAAATATAAGTATTGTATTGCCTATTTGTGTTTAGTGTATCTTACAGTAATTATTATTATTTGATAGTAAAAAAATCGTATTACTTTAAACATAATAATTCGAGTCACATTTGTCTCTTTAAAAATCAATTATTCGTCAATTAAGATTAAAATATTTCAAATAATCACTCTAGAAAACATTATTGATAAAAAGTTGCAATATTAATAATCAAAATTATTCCAATGCATTCAACATTTAAACACCTTTAAAATCTCTAAATTCATTTCTGATTAAAACCAAAAATCAAAGGTCGTCAAAGATTTCTTTGATAAAGTGTCTATACATTGGTGATTTAATCACAGGACAGTTGTACTTCGATTACTGCAAACAAAGCAACTTTAATGTCGGATAAAAATTTAAGATTGGCCGATTTAATTGAGCATTTACTTTCACTACAAAAAATGTTGTTCTTTCACATTTAATTTGATTTGTTTTTCATACAATTTGTCATATCATATTCTTTTTTTAAGTGAGAACAATATCTGTGTAAATAATAATTATCATTTTATTTAAACTAATTTTTAATTTATTTACTATATTTCCTTTATTGACATTTCAAATTGTCTTTTTACATTTAAACCGATTCAAAATTAAATACAAATTTAATATCATTTAATAACACAATAATCAAAATAATAGTAAAAATAAAAGCCGATAAATCATTTGATGATTCGAATATATTCGCTGATAAAAGTTTCATACGAACAAAAACATTTCAAAGCAATTTTTATCTAATATGCAATAATATGTAATAATTCAAATCAGTGGTTGTAATTGGTTACAATTAAACACAGACATACACTCACATCCCTCAAAGTTCGAACAAACACACAATCATTCATGTATTCACATGAGCACACATTTCCACACACACAAACATTTGTAACCATTGTTTCAAGGAAAAGTGAGATAAAGCATTTTATCGATAAGTTGAAATCACAATTTCTTACTTTCGAATTGTTAATGGCAGATTCAAATTTCGTAATTCAAATTTGAATGATTTTCAATTAATAATTTGATTAAATTTCAGACGAATTCCAATCTACATGACAAATGGTACAATTTGATTGCGAAGCGCAATCTCTCCTCGAACGACGATTGTTCTTTATATTCCAAAGAATCGATCCAAAACGTTATATCGAGTTTTGCTAATTTGGACAAAGGTGAGAAAAATTTGAATGTTTTTTTTTAAAAATGAAACGAACTCTTTCAAAAAATAGAACCGATTGTAAATTTTAATAATGATGTCAATGGTAAATCGAATTTATTTCGACACGATGGCTCATTTGAGACTGTGAATTCGAGCCCGAGTTGGGAAAGTTCTTTGGAATCAACACCGTCATCGTACCAACACAATCTCAACAATAGCTTCAAATCGAATTTCGATGATTGGAAAGACCTTTTTAGTTATGCCAAATCTGAGAATAAATTATCAATCAATAATAATAATACTTACGGCAATAATCGACATTATTTCGAAAAGGATTCAATCGATTTATCATCGGCGACAACGAATAATCACGGAGAAATTAACGAGACCATTCTCAATAAAATATTGGAAAAATTGATTGCTTTTTCCAATCAGAAAGATTCGAATTCGAAAAATAATGTGTTAAATTTAATCAATGATTTACAGAAACGAAAGCTGACATCGGAACAGTATCAAAAAGTGCAGAATGTCATTTTGAATATTTATGGAAATAGTAATAATTATTATAACGGTAAGGAGCATTTTTTTATTTGGATTACAAAACGAATGTTTGATATTAGTTTGTGTCACGTAGAACGTTTTCAAATGTATTTTATGATTTGCAGAAATATTTAATCCAGAAGGGAATATTTTAAAATAAATTTATAAAAAATAAAAAGTTTATTAAATGATAGAAAATTGTGTTAATCAGCGTTTAATTTATGCAAAATTATTCATTTCTCAAAGCTTTTGCTATAAACGATTCCGTGTTGATATCGACGAAGAAATAATTATTTGTACATTCTTTTATAATATGTTTATATTTTGGAAAACATTTCTTACATCGGATCAAGTGATATAAAATAGGGTTCCTTTTTATAGAACTTCATAAATATAATGGAAAAGATTGAAAATACACGTCACCGGTTACATTTCCTGTCACTCTTTCTTCCATACCTTAATCTAATCAAAGAAGTGTTTTCCAAATGTTAACACATCATAAAAGAATCAGAATGTAAAATCAGAAGAGAACTTCCATATGTATCAGCGTAAGTGATTTACATATATGCAATCGTTTTATTGCAAAAGCTTTATGAAATGAAGAATTTAAAATACATTAAAAGCGGAATAACATTTTTTTCTATTATTTAATGAATTTTTCTGTTATGTATAACATTTAATTAAATAATTTTGCAAATTGATTAAAAATTTCTATAAAATGATAATATAATTTTGAAAAACTCATTACAAAAAGAAAAGTACCTCTTTCTTTTTAGTACGAGAGAGATCGGAAAAAATGTCCACTTCCACATCAAGATAACAAAACATTTCTCAACATAACATGGGGAATGTTTTTTTGTACGTATTTGCATTAACTCACAAAACTTTTGGTCACTTGACGCTCAGTTATTGTTTAACAGTGTCGTTTGAATGAGTTGTGAAATCGAGAAACTTACTGTAAATAAGAATTTTTTTAAAGGCATTATATTTAGGAAATTAAAAATGATTTTCTGCAAATTTTTTGATAACTGAATTTAAATGTCGATAAACAGGCTTAGATGATGATAACCCGTAGGTCTGCTAAAAACTGCAACCACTGATGATAATTATGTAAGTTTATACACAAATCCGATACATTTTCATATTATTTATAGTTCATGGTTATCCATTTGATAGAATTAGAAACTTTTTATGAATAATTTAAAAAATAATTATAAATCTTTATTTAAAAATCCCATATTAAAAGTCATTTCATATTCGAACATAACTTTAAAAATTCTTTTCAGCAATACTTCCTTCTTCTCAATATTGCGATCTATGGAATGTGATCTAAAGAACTGAATCTCAGTATGTTCGTATACAAAAAATTCCCTTTGGTACATATCAAAATGCTCTTCTTAATGAGTAAGTTCCATTCCTGTAAGAAACTCGCATCGCATATTCATTGGACCACCTTGTATATTATCTTGACGAATTTATATCTATGAATAAAAATAGTTACAAAGATGGTTTACGCTTTAATTTTGCCCATCACCAATTACAACAAATTTCCAGATTGAACATAATATTAAATAATTAAAAATAACAAGCACAAAGTATGTTTTTCGAGAGAACATTAATAAGAAAAAAGTTTAAATGATGAAAGCGGGAGGTATAGTAGTTACACAAATGATTTTTACATGTTTTAAATTATCTTTAAGGACTTGACTCATTCTGGAATTTCAATGACTCTTACCTGGTACAAATGAATCAATTATGCCATTAATCCTCATATACAGAATCCTGACCCTAAATGTTATATAAGAATTTCCTGCAAAGAAAATTCAGTTATATTAAACTATTCAGGTATCTATCATCTTATATCCAAAGGTTTGCGAACAAAAATGTGTCATAAGCTGGAACATCCTTCAACCCATAGATTATATGGCCGAAAACTCTTTTATGATAGATATGATGATGAATATGAAGTGAAACATTTATTACTATTAAAAGTATTTTATAAACTTCCTTTTGGATTTTCATTCAATCTGAGAAATCAAATTCTCTTATAATATAAATTCATCTAATCATCTTTTATGTTCGATATTTTTATCAATTAAATGATTATTTATGATAATCACATTTTCATATATTAATTGTATTGTTTATACGATAAATTTAAGTAAAACAAAACAATTCCAATATCGACGAAAGAAAATTGAGACGCTACAAGGGGCTTACCATTTCAAACAATTTAAGTAACACCAATTCCAATTTTAATAATTTACAAAATAATTTCAAGACAATTTTTGAATTAAAAAATCAATCAAAAATACTTTTTTAAATTTTAAGTAAATGACTATTAACCGTGAATTTTATTTATTCTTATTCACCAATAAAAAATAGTGAAATAAATGGTAAACAGGTAGCGAGCCAATCAGTATACCCAAAAAAACGTGTTTGTTGGATATAAAACAAAGATTTAGGCATGATAGAGTTGACCGTATGTTTGAGGTTGTGTTTGCTCACTTCAGTACTAAAAAGTGTTCGACTGAACATTTGCACTGCTCTGTTGGCGTCGTTTAGGTGCAATAAACCAGGTTTTTGGTGTTGACTTGGATTACGATGCTACTCCAGAAATGAAAATTCCTCCGACGGAGGAATCGATCCCTAAAGAGCTAAAACTATTTCTTTTGCTAATAAGATAATGTAAACTGCTTTTTGAGATAGTCATTTTCATCGATTATCTATGGGACTCACCTAAGCAGTTGCAATGGTAAAGATTCACGAATTACGTTTTGAACTAGTTAGTGGAAAATGTCCGCTCTGCTTAATCAACAGATCAAACTTCAAGTGATTTATTTATCATTCCTTAATTAAAAGTGGCGCTTGGAGAACGGAGATTTTTATTTAATGAATATGCATACACCTTTGTAAAAAGTTTTTATGGATAAAAACACTAAATACTATTTCGACGGGCTGGAGAGGATGGATCATTTCTGGGACAAAAAATTAGTATTATGCAGAGAAAAAATTATTTTTTCGTCGGAAACTTTTCAGACACTTGAATATTAAGAAACTTACTTTTTATTTAGTAAAATGCATTATTTACTTTTTAATTATTTAATAAACAGGCAACATAACTTTAAACAAAAATCAACACAAGAATACTAAATTATCGGGTAGATTACTCGTTTGAATTTGTCTTTGTGAACACTGTCGATAATTTAGCGATAGCAATATTGATAAACTTAACAAAAAAATATGGAGGTAGAATTGAGTTACAACATTTTAAAAATTCATGCAATGAATTTATAGTTTTATTTTAATTACACGTGAGATATTACATATAATATACTAAAATTATAATTTAAATATTATTTCTTACTAGCTTATCAAAATATTTTATTGTACATTGCAATTAATCGTTTTCCAAAGCGGATTCATTTTAAAAATATCGATTTATTTTATTTTTTTCAGATCCAGTTCAAGCATATTATAACCAGGAATTACTGATGTTTTTACTTAAGAATCAACAGTTACCGAATAACAACAGTATCAACAAAACGACTGAAGGAAACACAAAAATCGAATCTATAAAAATACTAAATCAATCAAATGATAACCACGTATCTTTGAAAGACGAGATAGCCATGTTGTCCATGTCATACAGAAATAAGATGGGATTCATGGAAAGTGATATTGAACAGGCTGCTACCCTTTATCGGACATCGGCGAGTGAGTTTGATTGAAATTTTTAAAGTGCAATTTATTCTGATCAGGAATTAATATTTATTGTGACATCAAATTAGAATAAATGACTTAGTAAAAATTATTTATTTTTTACTATTTCTTATACATAAAATAAACATTGAATATGTGACTGATTTAATTAAAACAAATGTTTTGAAATATTAAATAATTCAACTGTATTATATGAAAACAACAGTTTTATAGACAAGAAACCTCTTTATATTAGGGTGAACCAAAAATCTTCGTATCTTTTATTAAAAATTTAAACATAATTTTACAACAAATAAAACACATTAAAGTTTCATAGTAAAGGCCATTTGAATCTATAGCTTGAACCTATCTATGGGCAAGTTGTGCGATCCCGCTGCGGTACCAATCCTTGTTCTTAGAAGTGAAGAACTGGTGACACCCGTTTTCGACCTCGGCCAGATTATTGAAGCTGCGACCACGAAGAAAGTGTTCCATAGAGCGGAAAAGGTGATAGTCGGATGGCGCAAGATCCGGACTATACGCTGGGTGTGGAAGAAGTTCAAAGGCGTCGAGAATTTTGATTTCTTCCTTTTTTTATTTGGCGGTGTGCGGTTTTGCATTGTCCTGTTGTAGAAGAACTCGTTTTCGATTGATCAAAGCGGGGTATTTCTCGTAAAGTGCCGCATACATTCGATCAAGTTGGGGGTAGTAAAAGTCAGCGTCGATGGTACGACCATTTGGAACCAGCTCGAAGTGAATCACGCCTTCGAAATTCCACCAAACACACAAAAGTGCCTTCCTTGAGAAACGATCTCATTTCGCTACCGGTTTCACCATTTGTCCGGGGTCCAACCATTGATTTTGTTGGTCTGGATTACTGAAGTAAACCCACTTTTCATTGCAAGCTACAATTGAACGGATGAAACGGTCATCGCGTGTTTATTCAAGCAATTTTTGACAAATTTCGAAACGCTTTTCGGCTTGAATTTGTGTCAATTCATGAGGCACTTCTCGAGATCGTCTATTGACCTTGGCAAGAGCGTGAATGTGTCGTACAATGGATGTTTGAGTAATATCGAGTTCGGCCGACAATCTGCGAGTATTTATTGACGAATTTGTCTCGACTGCTTCACGAATTGCTGCGGAATCTATGGTGATAGGTCGGCCTGAACGTGCATTGTCTCCGAGGTCAATGTCGCCTTCGTTGAACCTTTTGAACCAATTTTGTGCAGTACGATTTGAGACCACATTATCGCCTTCAACTTCGCATATCTTCTTTGTTGCTGCAGTTGCGTTTAAGCCCTGTTTCCAGTAATGGCGTAAAAGAACACAAATTTCAAAATTTTCCAAAATTTTTCTAAAAGACCATAAAAATTATATTAACGACTAATTAGAAGTTTTAATATTATATTGTGATAGAGCAGTTCAAGAGCTTTAAAAACATATAACACGTGTATATAAAATATCTTTATTTGGTAATAAGAAACAATTGAACAAAAAGACGTAGAAAATACGAGAACACTTTTAGTTCACACTAATACGTATAATTCAGTATCTAAAAATCTTTATACTGTATATATATTTATATATGAAAAAAACAGTATATATATATATATATATATATATATATATAGTCTGCGTTAAAAGATTTAAAAGAATTATTCATTTTAAGTGAAGCACCAACAAACTTTCAATGAAGCGAAAATGACGGAGTTAAATATCTAATTCAAATATCGGCAACCTTTTTAATCAGCAGGCAGATTAACTAAAAATGGGAGTTCTGAGCTGGATGTGTGTTTAGCATAAAATACGTTTAGAATACAAATTTCGTATTCAAAATTTTAAACTAAGCTTAAAAGTTTTAATATGGACTATAGGTTTTGTTGATTCTTTTGTGTATGTTGATATATCAACTAATTTACAAATCAGCAATCACAAAGTAATTCAGTGAAATAATCAATACTTTTAGATTAGCTTTTTTATTTCCTAGTCACTCAGAGTTCGAAAAGCTCTTCCTGATTGATAAGAATGTAAGCTTCACAATTGGTCTGAGTTTAAAAATCTTGATAAGAAGGAAAGCTCAGCACAACCTCTGATGGATCCCAAAATCAAATATTAGGTATCAAGTCGATAGAATGGAAAGTGCATCACTAAATATAACGCAAACACTCTTATACTTTGCTTCGATTTTGCAGATTCAATGAATAAACGTAAACATAAAACCATGTACAAAAAATTATTTTTTAACATTTTACAAAGAAATTGGTGTCATAACATCGAATTTTGAGTTTGCTTTCCGTAAAAGAAAAAAAATTGTTGTTATAATAAGCTGGTTTAATGCATTAATATTTAGATCAAAGTGTCTTGATAGGTTGTTAATTAAATCTGTTTCACTATCTTGAAACATTTTATTTCAAGCTGACCTCAACTTGTTTGCTAGCTGAATGAGGAGGCTGGATTGAGTATGAATCTGGAAATCCGATGCTGCTTCAACAAACATAACTGACTGGAAGTGACTCTTTCAGTTCCGTCTATCATTTCCAAATGGATCGAGGATTAAGACTTGCTACTTGAAATCTAATCACTGGTTAATGTATTTAAGTCATCCCAAAAAATGCAAGATAATTCATTCAAAACTAGTAAATAAAAAAATAATTTTTCACATCCATTCTTTATGCAGACAGAACTCTACTTTGGCATAAAAGTTTTAATTAAATAAATGATTTAAAAAAAATAAAAAAATTAATATAAATTATTTATAATTTATAAGTAGATCTTTATCCATTAATATTGTTCTTGGACTCAATATTTTCCGTTTTTCCCATTTTGGGACCTTAAAAAGTTTTTTTCGATCAAATATTTACACAATCATTTATTGTCATCGAGAATGAGTAAGTGTGCAAAGTTTTAAGAAAGTTGATTGAGTAAAAAGCCTTCAAAAATAGGTTTCTAAATTCCATAGAGATATACATAGAAAATAAGCTAATATAAAGAATGGAATAAGCATTTTTTCTCAAAATGTAACAGTTATTCTGGGAAGCTATTTAAATTCGGGCTTCGCTAGTGTATGAACTATCAATCATATGGACCCTGCTTCACTGTGCATTGGCTCAGACAAAGCATTAGCCAGTGAATATGTTATCACTTTTAGTGATATTTGAGACTGATATGAACATAGACTAAGTTCTTTTGTCAAAGTGTATATTTGGCCCAATTTAATTAGATTTTCTTAAGAGTAGAAAACTTATTTTCAGAGGGTTATCAGTGTAAGGACCTTATAAATAAACAAAATGAAATATAATTTTGCCTGTACTCACAGGCCGGAGCGGCCCTTTAGCCGTAAGTTTCAGACCCCTCATATAATCAATCACAATTACAATAAAATGATGAATTTGGTAGAAATATTTCAATGGTAAGATGCTGTATGGAAAAGAAAAAAATTCAAAAATAAATTCTTTAACTGCTATATGTTATATAAAGTTTAGAACATTTTTTAGGATATGACCATTTTTTCATTTTTCTCTTCTGTTTTGAATTATATAAAAATTGGAAAAAATATTCTTTATGCTACATTTTTCATGTAATTCAGTATAATATCAAAATAAACAATTTTATTTATTTTTTCGATAAAGCAATAAATTATAGTATTTTTGTTCGTTACACTATTTACATAAACCCATATTTTATCAGAAACAAAAAAGATTTGTCTAAATATTAATAAATTATAATTTAAATTCCAAGTGATAAATGTTTAAATAATTTTCAACTTCTCATTTAACTCAACAACAGTTTAAATTTGTTTCTACATATTGTTAGCATGCCTTTGAAGATCTGTTTTGATATTTTTATACAAAATATACACTTGAAATTCTAGTATATACTTTAGTTAAAAAATAATTACAATTTTAGGAAATTGTGACTTTCGTAATATTTAGTTGTAATTTTTTCAAAGATTTAACTACTTTTTTAAAAAATTAATAACTCAAAGGTGATAATTTTCAATTTAATATTAATTATTTTACATTTATGATCCGCAGCTATGGCTCAAAAAAATGAAGCTGCTTATCAATGGACTGGTAAACTGCCTATAATTTCTTATAAGTTGTGTCAATACTCACGTAAAGTTTTTCTGGGTGGAGTTCCTTGGGATAGTTCTGAGAATGATCTTATTGCGGCATTCATCAAATTTGGCTATTTATCCGTTATGTTTCCTCAGAAAGATCTTAGTGGATCTATGAGATATAGTGTTTCGTCAAACAGCTTAAAGGGTTTCATTTTATTATATTCAAAATATTTATTGATTTTTATTAGGATATTGTTACATAATTTTTGAATCAGAAGATTCTGTTACCAAACTTCTAAGTCAATGTAATAAAAATGAATCTAACGGAGGAGATTTTTATAAAATATCTAGTCCGAAATTTCGATCTAAAGATGTGCAAGTTATTCCATGGATGATTCAGGATAGTCAGTATTGCAAACTTGGATCACAAAAGCCTGATTCTAAAAAGACTGTTTTTGTTGGAGCTTTACATGGAATGATGACTGCATATGCTTTAGCGAATGTTATGAATGAACTTTTTGATAATGTAATATTTACAGCTCTGGACACAGATAAATATAAATATCCGATTGGTAACATTATAAATGTAAATACTTATTCAAACATTTGATTAGGTTCCGGACGAGTTACATTTTCAAGTCAAAAAAGCTACGTGAGAGCGGTTACGGCTAACTTTATTCATGTGAAAACTACTAAATTTAGTAAAACAGTAAGCTAGTTATTATAAGTAAATATTTAATATACTTATGTGAAAAAGAATCTTATTTATATTAACCAGGACGTACCAGATTTAGTTTTTGAAATAATTAACTTCTATCTATAGATTTGTACTAGTAAAAGTAAGAATTAAAAGTAAGTTTTTCTAGACAATAGAAGCAAAAAATCAACAAATTTTTTTAATATCATTTTCGGAATTGTGGGATGAACAGCGAAACAAACGAACAAAAACCTCGAGATACCCAAATAGCGCTTGTAGCCCCAAATGGGTTAACAAATAAATTATCGACGTTTGTATAAAGAATGTTACATAATCATATTATTAAAAATATGAAATAAAATATTTAAAATATTTTTTATTTATTTTAAGAAATTATTATTAAAATATTATTTATGAAATATTAGTTTAATTTTAAAGTGATTATTTAACTTTTAATAGTTGATTAAACAACTCGACGTTTTAAAATATTTAAGATATCAATCTTCCATCTGGGTGGGAGAAACAATCCTAAAACAACATACCAAACAACACACAATAAACACCATTCAAAAATATTCCTCACAAAATTGATTTAGTAACTATGAAAGTTTAATTATTTATTATTATTTTGCACAGCAACATATTTATTTAATGTCTATTCACTAAATGAAGTTCTGACAAAATAATCATTTCAGATTCAAATCGATCCATATTTAGAAGATTCAATGTGCAATAATTGTTTACAGTCACCAGGAATTTATTTTTGCCGATCTTTTGAATGTTTCCGTTATTTCTGTTCTGGATGCTGGCAATTATGGCACAACCGCTGTGAGACTCTTTTTAATCATAAGCCTCTCAGGCGTACCTTTAAACCAATATTTGATATATAACAACCAAAGGCTCTCGACAATTCTTTTGACAACAGACCGTTGATTTATTTTGCGTTCTCTTTTACGCTCATTTTTATTAGTGAAATACTGTATTATTATCGTTTACCATTGTCGTTTTAAATTCACTTTTATTTTTTTTACTGATATTAATGCTTTATTGGATTAAAAGTTCAATTGTGAACTTTCGTTTGGTTTCCTAGGTTTTATAACACTGATTTAGTTTGATTTTTACTGTAATGATTTTTAATGGTAATGCGCATCCTGTTGCGATTATGATTTTGTATTCGACACTTGTGACGCATGATTTTCAATAAATTGTGGACTTCATATATCTCCATTATTTCTTTATTTCATTTCACATCAATGATTTATGTTCCATATATTCTTCCATTTCCAAGAATTTTTGTACTTGGTTTTCCAGTCTCGTTTAAGCTGAAAGATGTTCGCTGAATATGGGTCTGATGACAAAAACCTACCTGACAATGTAGTGAACCAACCCATGTCCATCCCAGTGTAGTTTATCTTGCAATCGTTTCATCGTCATTTCCAGAAATTTCCTTTATAGATCGATGCACATTGATTTTGTCCTCTTCAATTAATATATCAATTCTTCTCTTTCGATAAACTGAATTTAATTCCTCTGATTTTCCATTTAAGTTTACTCATAATTTTCGCTAATTTTCCTTCCAATTTTTTTGAAATCCATTAAATTGTCATCTTGAATTATCTTTAATTTTTCATTTCGTCCATTATGAGAAAGTATCCACCGCAACGTCTATCAAATTTATTTAACGCATCGGGAAAGGATTCAACTGCATATCCTAGATGAAAAATGGTCTCGAGCTCCTCTCCAGATAAATATCTTTTTAGATGAAGCAACTTGTTTTGAGGTGTTTCAATGGAGTCTTCAACACACTCACGAACCAATTCTCTTCATTCAGAATACTTACTTATATTTCCATCACAAACCGGAAACACTAATTTCTTTAGTATGTTTAGATACTTTGGATTTTCTATCTTCACTTCTTTATTTATCTTGATTCCTTTAATGAAGTTTCTTTTAGCCTGCTTCATCAACAACTTCGTTAGTTCTTCATTCGTTGACTCAATATCATTTAAATCTGATTCCAGTACTGGAATTTCGTTCCGCTTTTCCAACTTTTCTGCCAATTCTTTTAATTTTATAAAGTTTTCCATTATTTCAATATGAAGATTTTCATAATTTAGCACTTGATCAGTGGAATAGGACTCTTGTTGAAAGATCTTATTCCTAAACCTTGGGAGTTGCACTTTTCCAATCCTTTTTCGCTTAATTCATTCATTTAATTCTCTTTTTTCTTTTCAGGTTCATCCACGTAATCGTAAATTTACAATGATAGTATTTACCACATTGAATTCTGCCAGCTTGAATGTCTGGTCTCCAGAAATCGGTCTTCCATTAAACCAACAATTCTCCTGACCTAAAACAGTTCTAGTGTGCATTTTTAGAGATATTTTCCATTTTTTCTTCCTCATAATATCTGTAAGATGCAAGCTTTGCGTTCCAACCTTTAACAAAGATAATGTTATTTAAATTATTATTTTCATCAGTGCAACCCCCTTCACTTTTATATGCATATTTATTATATTACAAATTCTTTTTTCATAGCTCAATTTCTTTACTCGTAATAATAACCAACTATTTTGCCACCTAAGATTTTCAAAATATGGAGAAAACTCTTTGATTCTCGAATATTTATGCCAATACATAAAATCGATATTTTTTCGCAATTGACATTAGTTTTTTTATTCCCTTTTAGATATTTTGCAGAATATTTTCAATTTTATTGGACGCGAGTTTATGAGGACTTAACGATCGCTTCGGAACGATAATGAGTGTTCAGGAAAATGCATATATATATTATTAAATAAATCAGATTATAGACAACACTTTTAATTGAACATTTTTGTGTAATTCACATTCATTCAATGTTTTTGAACAAAATAAACTTCATTGAATTCGAAAGGATATTTATGATAATTTTCATTTACATGTTCATTTATGTACAGAAATACCTTTCCGTGGTGCCCGGAACCACGCTCAGCTACCATTGTGTCTATCAGCTTTTACTTAAAAATCAATCCTCAGATCCCGATTACTCTAATTTAAATTTATGACAAAATTCAATAATCTTGTGTGTTGGATATTAGATATTTTAATTATTTGAAATATTTAATATTTACTTTTTTGATAAATATTTTGTTTAAATATTATCAATTAAACATTGTTTTGAAAATAAACTTTTCGCGTGTT
>MQRK01241081.1:11863-30273 GCA_001938485.1 Girardia tigrina | reverse complement strand
ACAAAATACTGATTTGCTTTAATTCTCATCATCATTTTCTGTAATGCTGTTTAATTAAATATATTTTTGTTCGTGTCCGATTATTTTTGAACTGTGTAAAAAATTAATATGGCTTGATTGTATAAAAAATTTTTTAAATGATTTCATTTTTTTTATGAAAGATATCAAACTGTTAAGCTACACATTTTGGCAAAATTTCATTAATATATTTAATACCATTCAAGAGATATAACCAATTTTCACTTCGTCCGATTATTTTTGAGCGCTACTGTATATATATATAATTCATTAGATTGGAAGAAGACAATACTATTTACTCTATCATAGTAGGAATGAAATTATTTTCTTAACATTAAATTTTAAAGGAATACATTTAGTTCTGAAAGAAGATAAAAGTCATCTTGTCTTATAGAAATAACTCTAGATTTATTTTTAACTCAATACCGGATAAATTCCTCATCTTTCTCCCTCTCTCCAAACATTGGATGTCATTCAATGTTCTATAGTTGCTAAGACTATAAATAAATAAAACCAATCGACAAATGGTTTACATTGTAGAAATTTTATGTGAAAATTGAATTGTTATCGCATACATTGAAACAACATTATTATATTCACAGACAATCTATATAAATATAAATACAGACGCTACCTTCTTGCTGCCTTAGTATAGTGAGCGATCTTAAGAAACTTACGGAATACTGACCTGGAAGCGTCCATAATGTATACAACATTTATAATCCAACGGAACCTTTCTTTTTTACTTTTCTGTTTCCATTGCTTCAATTTTACATCCTATTTGATCTTTTTGTGACATAAGTACATTTACAAAGAATATAAAAAGTTTTTTATCTTTCATCATGTCTTCTAAACAGATTGTTTTGATTAAAAAGAAGTAAAGTGAAGTGAGCTCTACAGATTGATTTGCAATTTATTAAATTAGATAAAACGTACTTTAAAATATTAAAATGTTAACACATTAGAAAAGATTTAAAATTTAATAATTTAAATATTTTCAACATATTAATAAAATATTAATTGAATATAAAAACATATATAATAAAGCAACCATCATACAATCTTCTCATAATCACTCATTTTTAATATATAAATTAATATTAAAAAATAAATGGGTGTTTATCCCTTTTTATTCTTCATTACATATGATTTATCATCCGTAAAGAATCCAGGATCCGACGACAATAGAAGATTCATAATGAAATTAGATTTATTTATAAATAAATTATTTATATCTTCGAATTTTGAAAAGTAAATTTTCGAAATATGAATTATTGGGTTCTTGCTCAAAAGACATTATAATGAACACACAAATTTATTTCTATAACAATTTGAATTTTTTAAACAAATATTTTTTTGAGGAACTTTTGTACTTTCTTTTTACACAATCAATATAAATAAGAATAGATATAAATAAAAATATGGTTTGTATATTTTTTTTACAAATTAAACATTTATATTTTCTTTAATAAAAATTATAGTGAATTAAAATTTTGTCACAAAGATTTTGTTGCGTCTATTAATTTTTCAATTTTATAGTACATGTAAATTTACTTGTTTCTCAATTACATTTTCCAAAAAAAAATTAAAATCGCATTTTTTTATTTAAGTCAATTTAATGGTTTTCAATTATTTTTTAATTCCAATTTTAATTTCCAATAAAAATTATAATTACATTTTCCAAAAAAAATTATAACCACATTTTTAATTTACTTTGATTTAAAAGTTACAAAAAATAGTTTAGTTTACTTTTATTTCGCAAATAAAATATCAAACTTAAATTACTTTTATTTTATTTCAAATAAATATTTTCATCAAATTTGAAATTAACATTTTTTTACTTTATAATAAATCTTTACATAAATCTTTTAACCCTACCGTAAAATTTATTTTATTTCTTACTTAAATTAATTTTTTATATTAAATTTCTAAAAATCTATTTTAACATATTTATAACAATATTTTACGGAATGAAATTGTTTATTTAATAATTTCATAAGATTCAAAAATTTTATATTTTATGAACGTTCACAACATGAATGTTTACAAGTTGTTTTTGATACATATTTGTAAAGTAAATTATAGTAGTCGCTCCCACAATTGAATACTCTCTAAATTGAACAGCACCAAAATACATGATAAGAATACACATTCACGCTCTTGAACGTGAACACGGCCAGTGTTAAACTTAGATAGCGATCACTTGTATACATCGAATTAACCTTAAAAGAAAGTTCGAAAACAACGGAAAATCAGTTTACACATAAGTTAGAATTTATTGTTGTTTTATATGATACACGGTTCGTAAGGATTTTAAAATTTAGAAGTGGTTATCTTTAAACAGTTTGAAGTTGTATTTCATGGTTTTGCTTATTTGTAATTATGAGTCACTTGTATTATTTTAATTATATATATAGATTAAACTTTAAAAAGATGAAACACTTAAATATAAGCCTCCCCCGACTGTTACGGATAACTGTACATTACAAATAATACTGAGCATTGGCGCACAGGGTAGTGAATCATAGACTCTGTATCGGGTAGAAACCATTTGACAAATACAAAGATTTTGGATTCTCTCACACGGTTTCAGATGCAAGAGTGCTTTCAATGCACGGGCACGCTTCGGCTTCCCTCTGAGAAATGACCAGTCATGTTCCTTTGTTCCGTGATTCGCTAAAAGATACCTTTAATTACACATTTAGAAAAGAAAATAAAGTCTGGTTTGAAAATTGAATTGGATTTTAATATTTTACAATTGTGTTGTAAGAGATATTTCTTATTATACATGACTTATACGAATGTATAATAAATACGTTTAACAACTTCAAGAATCTAAAGTTGTGCAGTGTACATTCATAAGAAATATTTTGAAGGAACAAGAATATTATTTTCAGTGTTTCAAGAACCGATAGTTGACGGAAATACAAGAAGCTCTCACAGAAGGATAAATTGGCATTTCAACATATTCGTTTCTAGGAGTTCTGTTGAAAGGTATATTCTGCTTTGTACCGGCTTGAGGATATGGTAAGTGTCAGGATCCAGTAACTATAAAAGTCACAGCTTGGATTTTTGGAAGTACTTAAAAATTTTTGAATGTTTTAGAAAGTTTTATCAAGCCCGGAACACATATTGTAAGTTTCGTTTAGACGAGTCAACATTTGGAATACGAACTCCTAAAAGACAAATTGAAAACCGTTCATTTATGTCTCTGTATAACCTTAAAACAAGAAAACGGATAACTCGGCACATGACTGAATTCATTAGAGAAATATTGTTCTTGTTTTTGTTCTGTACCCTTAAAACATCCCTAACAACCTCTACATAATCCAATTCAAGTGATGTAATTGGTTTGCTTTTCGTATTTTAGTGTTGATACAATGGAGGCTGTTGATGATTCGATGAGTTTCAAAAAGTGTATTCAAGTACTTAAATATAATTCTGTCTGATATTTGTATGAAATATACGTATTATTGTTTTATAAACTAGTTGTGATTATTATGCTGGTACTTGTCATGTAATATTTATTAATTTTGCAAATGTAAATATGGTAAACAATAATTATGTCCCTAAAATACGATACGACCCTGCAAATCAACCCTACTAAAAAGAAGGTTTTTTTACATAGTTTTATTTTAAATCATTATTAAAAGAGTTTCGTTGAATTTTAATACGTCATATAAATATTTGTTTTCAAAATCTTTATTAATTAAAGAAAATTTTAAATAATTTTATAAAATTTAAATTATAACATTTAAAGAATTTTTTGGGAATATTAATACAAGACAATAAGAAAATATGCTAGAATAAGACATACTGGTAATTTTCCTATCAAAATTAATATAAGACAATGTCTTATATTTCAAGAAACATGGTATTTTAAAGTATATAATTTTTCAAAGCAATAAATTTGAGATACAATCAATTTTTGTATGCTAGAATAAAATGTTTTGCTAAATTATAAAATGAATATAATTGTAGAATAAATTTTAATCGATTTAGATATTATTTTTAAGTTTTAGTTTTGAGATTTTTATTCGGAATTTGACTGTTAATATAAATTTCAGCGAATTGATAATTAAAAATAGTTAAAAATTTGTTTGAGAAACAATTATTATTTTGTGCTAATAAATTTTTTTTACAATTATGAATCCTAATTCCAATAATAAAACACAAATCAACGCAACTTCTTTTCTTTTTGACCTTAGCCGTTGGGCCGTGGGTGCACCCAATTATAAACAAACCTACGCCACATCTCTCTATTTGTAGCTTCTTTTCACAGACATTCTATACTCAATCCACTCCATTCTTTAAAATCGTCTATCAATTTCCTCTTCGTCTTTCTCTTGGTCTTTCTCCTTCCACGTTTTCCTCAATCATAACCATTGCTAGTGTTGTTTTCTTATTTGATGTCCGTAGAATTTCAGCTTCCTTTTCTTGACGGTCTCTTCTATTCAATCCGGTATTTTACTTATCATTTCTGTCGCTCTCCTCCAGACAAAGTCATTTGTCTTCTTTTCTTTCCACGTGATCTTCAGCATTCTCTTGTAGCACTTCATTTCAAACGCTTTAAGTCTATCCATGATATTTTGATTTATTGTCCAACTCTCGCATCCAAGGAGGAGTGTTGCCCAGACAATAGCCTTATTGATTTTTATTCTGCTCTTGAGATGGATTTATTTGAGGTTAAAAACTGTGCTAACCTTTGGGACTTCTTTCCTCTTTCGAAACACTATGTTATTAGTCTTGAGCATCTTATGCACGTAAGACTTTGAAACATTCATTTCTCCACCTAACTTTCTCACACTTTGTCCAACAGTCAAAGTTGCACGCTGCAGAAGTCTCTTCCTATTGTCTGACATCATTTTAACAGGTTTCCTTCCACTTCCTACTTTTCTTTCAATGCTGCCGGTCTTCTCATAGCGTTGTATTATTGCATATATACCTCTTCTGGAAAAATGAATGCCAGTAAACTTTGTCACAGTCTCACTTTTACTGTGCCTTTTGAAAAATTGTGCACTACAACTTATGACGGAAAAACACTTGTGTAGTGACTATTAATATTGCGAATCAAATTAAATTAAATGATATACATATTTATCATATACACATTTATAATAAACGTGAAAATTCGATATTTCCATTTATAAACAAAAAAAAGAAATCATACTAAAATGCGAAACGAAAATATCATTTTCAAAAGATTAATTACTTTAATTAATAATTCAAAAAACAATTTTTTAAACAGGGATAATTGTGTAAAAAAATTTGAAGAAGCAGAAACTCTCCTGTATAATGTGCTATGCAAATAAAAATATAAGACTGCTAATTCTGTTGAACAGTTCTCATGAAAAATTGATCAAATGCTTTTTATTAATTGATATTCAGTGTGTTACCGTAAAATGTTATTAATCAATTGAGATTTTGAATGATGGATTTTATGTCAGGCATCATCTCGACTACAACCAGTGTCCTCTGGTTAATCTTATGTTTTTACAGAAGATAAAAGAGCTTTCACGGATCGATAATCGTGATGCCTTTGACTGGGCAGTGTCGATAAACGAAGCCATGTCGAGCTTAGTCAAACCAGTGAAACTGGCTCGATGAGCCTACGACCAGGTCGAAAATATCATCCAGAGGTCTCTCCACAGAAACCCCACCTAGGACAATGATTCAGGTGAATGTCACCATTCCCTTGATCACAGCATAAAGGAAATAAATATGGGACTGCATAACAAGGACAATTCACACTCCACCCGCTCAGCGGTAAAATGTATCCGAGAACTTGTTTTAAGAAACGTTTTAAAAGAAATTATAAAATACCGTTAGATGAATAAAAAAACAAAATTTGTTGTCAAAAATTATACTTTTGTCAAATTAATTATCTAAAAATCGGTTTTTCAAAATAATAATTTTGCAAGGAAAATAATATCAGATACAAATTTACAGTTTATCATGAAATTATCTGAACAGGAATTCCAATCCAGATTTCAGAAGGTGTCTAAAGTTATGATATATGTATATACTCAGAGAAGAGACATTTCACCGTCTATTTTGTTAAAAAATTAGACAGGTAGATTGAGGATATATATTCAAGATTTCAACAAGTTCATGATTTTACAAACAAATATGCTCTCATTGCACAATCGAATCTCTTTGGTAACAATTACTATTGCCAGCTTGGTGAAATAGAAGACAATGTAGAGAAAAAGGAATTCTAAGACGAAGGAAGACCTAATATAATCTAATAATATATAATATGTAATATATTATTCTCAATTATGAGCTTGAATATCGATTTATGATGAAACAAAACAAAATTAGTTTGTTTGATTGGATTGAAGTACAAATAAAAATCATTTACACTGAATAGAATTTTATTATTCAATCAAATACTAATTAATTAATATTATTATAAATTATAATTAATTTCTTATTTGTCCACCTGAGTATTAAATGTGATAATTCTTCCAAATAATCTCAAATAATCTGTCTCAAAATAAACAAAAAAAAACAATAAAGAAAATATAATAGTGAAAAATTAGTTATGTTTGAAGATAAATTAAATGAAAAAATTATTTTCCTTACACAATGTTAATTTTATTAAAATATCCCAAAGGATTCAAACAACAAAAAACAAATATATTATCCAAATAAATAATACTAATTAATGTTGCCATTGGCGACGAGGTTGTAAATTTTGAAAAACAAACATTGTTAAAATAAAGACTGAAGTAAAACAAAATAATCCATAGAACATTTTTGTTTCTTTCTTCTAACTATTTATAATGAAGCAACACCAATTAAAACAATTATTTATTTTTATATATAAATAACGAGTATTTGAGAATAACTTTTGTTCGGGAAATCGTCTAATAAGGAAATTTAGATAAGATATTTATGTTTTCATGTTTGTCAATAAAAAAAGATTAAGAGTATTATTTGTTTAAGTTTATAACTTATTCTTCTCTAGAAATTTTGAAAATTTAAACAATATATTTTATTATTGTTGAAGAATAAACATTGAAAGAGATAGAATTTCATTTTACCAATGATAATAATAATGAAGTGTATGTTAAAAGTTATACCTGAGAATATTACTTTTGGCAATTTCCATCGAATTTTTAGTTGGAATTCTCGACTTTGAAACTTGTGTGAGAAAATACTTTTATGATTGTTTAAATAATGTCGGACATGAATAACACTTTTTAAAATATTGAGTTGTATGTTAAATAAAATTTTCATCGAAATTGATTTTCTTTCTTTATTAAGAACACCAACATGGGTTTTCGAACTTTTATTTTCATTACAATCAGAATTGTCTTTTGGACAACTCTCAGCAAAACTCTCGTCATTCGACATCGTTCTAAATTGATAAATTTTAGTTAATGTTTGTTAATAAACAATTATTCGAACAAATTTTTCATTATTTTCAGATTTTACTTTTAAAGTTCAAATTTTGTAATTTTAGTATTAATTTTATTTACATATTAATTCTATTTAAAATTTATTTTATGTAAATAAAGAACATTTATTTAATTCAAAACTTAGTTAAACTATTTATTTTATTTAAATTTTAATATGAAGATTTGAAAAGATTTAATCTTTTTAATGTTTTTAAATATCTTATGCTGTACTTTAAAATGTAAATTATACTCGAATAATTATCTATCGTGAACATCCAAAATATCAATTTTCCATTTGGGTGGGAGAAACACATTCCAAAATACTAAACTCAACATACAAAATTCACACTCTTAATACTAACAATTCAAAAACGTTTAAAATTTTGAATCACTTCTTTGTGAAATGGAACGAGTAATTTCTAACTAACGTGATGGTCACGCATTATTTCTCGGTACTCACACATAGGCATCGCGAGTGGATTGTCGAACAAAGAACCGAAGGTAATGCTGACATCGTCAAAGAACCAGAACAAGGATATCGTTGGCCAAGTCAGAATCCGGAAATCCGTACAAGCATCAGAGATTGCCGCAGTCGAACAGGGGTGCCGTTCTCATAGGATGCACCACACCACCGGGCTGGTTATTGGATTTCCGAATGACGGTACCCACACCCTAGTTGAGTGATCTGTGGCGGAGCTAACTCTAGCGACCGACCGGACCACGTATATATATATATACAATATTTAGATTTTATTTCTGAAAAACTGATAGGAAAACATGAAGGAAAATATCTGAATATGTTTACCATTCCCAAAAAAGATTTCATTTAAAAACATTAAATAACTAGAATAAGACCCGTCATATATGACGTAAGAGCTGAATTTTCTTCTTTGAAAATTTCTGTTTTAATTTTAAAATCATAAATATAATTTATTATTTATTGTTTCAAATTCGGTGATGATTTAACAGTTCGTCGATTTTGTCGGCTTCCCGGCGTTTTTCAGTGAAAGCGCTGCACCGACAGAACCATTTTGATGCGGGCTATCCAGATTGACTAAGTCTTAGCGCGGATTCGCTTCAGTTCCTCCACCATTTTGCATTTATATCATAGTGTGACTGACAAACAAACATATAAACAAACTACCTAACATTTTAGACAAATATATTATATGTAAGGGTGTTTTTAAAGAAAAAATGTTTCTCGATAATTTCTATGAAAGCAAAACAGATTTTATGATTTAAATACATTTTTGGAATTAGTGATTTCATATTAGCCGGAGTTATTATGTATTGGTTAAAAAATTAAGCTATGCAAAAGCAAGAAAAAAATTGATAACAGAAAAGATTGAGCGTTACGCAGATGAAACTCTGGGCTTTTATATATATAATTACATTACTTATATTTGATAACAGTTTGTCTGAATTTTTTATAAATTAATATTTAACATTACTTCTTTTAACAAAAAAAAGCACAAAGAAATAAAATATCATCTTTGACAAAAACAATCATTATCCATCGTCATGTCGAAACTCGAGATTTAATTCTTTCATTATTTTTTTCTTCATAAACTAAATTGGAAACACGCAAGAAGAATTTGGGAACTGCTATTCTTAACTAACAAAGAAATTTTTTATCACAAAAAACATCGCTGATTTGACACTTCACAAAATATTGACAATTTTAATGTCAGAAATATTTTAAATCATGCTGAAGAACATAATCGACTTCTATCATAAAAAAACTTTTTCCGATTAATAAAGTATTCAAAAATATTTTTCTTTTAAAAAACACAAAACAAAAGTTTTCATACTAACATTAATCAATTCACATTCTTGAGAGAATCTTCACTCTTATCGACAATGTTCAACACACTCAATAGAACACGCACACACGCGCATGCACACAACTCACAAAAACTAGCACGACTCACTTCGACAGAATTACATTTTTGAAGAATCTTATAAAATCTTTTTTCATAAAACAATATGAACTATTTATTGAAACACAATAATATAAAACAATTGAATAAAGGAATAAAGCTAAATTACTTCGGAATTATTTTTTTATAAAAATTTCATAAAAAATGTCGTGATTGTCTGTTTGTAGAAATAAGTCATTCGCAACTAATTATTTGTCATTTCGAATCTCTCGCGGGATTTCCTTTAAATCTTTCATTTTAAAAATAATCAAATGAATTATTACATATTTTTCAAAGGGCCGCAGTGCCTATTAGCAGCTGGAGTGCATAGTTATCTATCAAAATGTGAATTGTTTGAAAATATCATATTTAAGTATACTAATTATTCATTATATATGAATATTAAATGAACAATGATTTTAGGTTACACAAAATTCGGATCAAAATTCAACAGCTCTACAAATAAAGGCTTAGGTCATATCGCAAGTCTTATCAATGACCAATTTAATAATGAAATCACTTTTCGATTTGATTGTACACATTCTGTTTTATTGAGTTTATTAATTTATATTAATTAATTAAAATTAAGTACAATAAATCTCCGGTTTTGGGATAAAAGAATGAAACCATCGCTAATGGATTTGACGTTATATTATAACAATGTTTTTCAAGTTACGACTTTCGTTAAACTATGATTAAGAAATAATATTGGATTAATATCAATATAAAATTAAGAAATTAAGAAATAAGTCACAAATGTAATTTAATAATTAAATATCTTAAGATTTATGGAACTTTTGTTAAGTATCTTATTTGTATCTTAACGCTTGCCTTTTAACTCTCGAACAATATGATAGACCATTATTTTTATTTTTATTATTATGGGGCGCATGTATGACGCTGATCGCGTAGAGCTTGAATCCTCTCCACGACATGTAGTCCCATATCTATTGCCGTTCCTTAACCAACAAGGGGTGGCGACCCTCATCAAAATCAATTCCAATGAGCACCGGTGTCCTGAGGATCTTTCGTAGAGGAGTATCGGGATCAAAGTTTCAGGCCCGCTCAGAGTTTCGTCGAATCGGTTCCACCGATTTGCTCATAGTCCCGGAGGCTTCGTTTACGGACACTACCCGGACGAAAGAATCGTGATCATCAATTCGCACAGACTCTTCTGTCATACGCAGAAGATTTAAGTTATTCAGGGGTGGTATAAAGTAAGCGGATCGAGGTTCATCGCGAGTCTAATCATTTTATCGGACAATGTTGAGTACAGAGCATGATTAAATAATAAAAATAATATTGAAATTGCGGAAGGTTTCCTTTTTATTTGGCGATGTTTTAACGTTTCTTCAGATATGATATCTCTCAATTCCCAATTAAGATTCAAGGTTTTCATGGAATTAATCAGACAGTTAACAAAAAAAGAAAAGAAATTCGAAAAGTAGTTTGAAAGGTTTTTATTAAAACAAAAATTATCCATCTTAGCTTTAATCATGTACGATATTATTAAAAGTAAATATCCCATTGATTAAATCTCTGGCCCAGAAAGAAGGACATTTCAAATTTTGTTTCGAAAAATAAATTTTAAAAAGTTCGACATCTATCGAGAGTAATTAATTGGTGCAATAATTTAGATTTACCGATGAGGCAGTATTAAGTTTCCCGGAAAGTTCATGCCGATTTTTAATCAAAATTTAGAAGCGAAAAACTATTCAAGATGAGATATCAGGACATCCAAAGACCCAAAGTTCTTACTATTAAAAGAATTTTACAGAGACCTAAATAGTGGATTGACAATGTGGACGGAATATAGTTGGTGGGACAGCACATCCTAGCCAAGGTCCTACATCTATTTTGTCGTAGCCAAAGGGACATGTAATCTGACATTGTCATGAAGTAACATAAGACAATTGTTGTTCGCTAATTCTAAATTTTTTCCTGGATGGCTTTTTCTAATTCATTCAGTTAGAAGAAGTAATAGTCTGAATTAATCCTCTGGTTATTTGGTAGGAACTCATAATACAGAATTTCTTTGAAATCCAATCACACACAGAACTTTCTTCGGATGACGACCGGCTTTGGGAATGATTAATTTTGCTTCATTAGGTTAACTCCAAGATCTTTTTTGCTTCCCGTTGTTATAAAAGATCCATTTTTCATCACCCGTTACAATTATTTTCAAACACAGGACATTTTCGTTGCATTTATAAAACGAATCACAAATGGATATACGATCAGTCAGAATTTGTTTGCTCAGATTATGTGGCACTCATACATCGTAGTGATTTATGTTATTTTGCTTTACTAAAAGCTTATGGACGGTGGATTTCGATATTTTCAGTATCTTGGCAAATTCACGATTGTTGAGGATTTTCGATCAGGATCTTGAGTTTTCCATCATCCGTGTTGGAGGATCTGTCAATGCGTTCTTGGTCTTTGAGGTTTAAATCACCAACTCTGAACTTAGAAAAGCACTTGAAAACTGTTCTGACATCTAAAGCATGTTCTTCCTAAACAGCACTTATCTTGTTTCTTGTCTGAGTAGTATTTTTGTCTTTCTTGAAACAGAAAAGAATCAAATGTCGAAAATATTTCTTGATTTCTTCCATTTTTAAATCGGCGCTCAGAATATTTTTTCTATCGATTTTTTTCTAAAGATACGTCAAACTATCAATTGATATATAAATGATATATAAACCCTACATATGTTTTCTATTTCGTTTTATATATTCTGACACATGTCAGTGTCATATGTAGACAATCGGAACGAAACTTCAGGACAAACGAAAGAAATCAGAACGCCATTTTTCAGATTTATTTCAGAAATTAATGTCGGCCGATGGCTCAATTCCATCTTCAGACTGAATTAACATTAGTTTCACAACTTGTATATCAAAATAATAATTACGCGATCAATTGTGTCATCAGGTTCAATTTAAATATATTTAGCAGAGGTTTAGAGTAAGTCATAAATATTAATCTTTGGATCTTCTTCATTTTGACCTTATTAACCCTAATGGGGCCGAAACTATTTCCTTTAGAAAAAATGAATTTTTGATATTAATTCTGGTTTATTATATCTAAATACAGAGTAAAGATAAACATAATAAACTGATGAGTTCAAACTCATGACTCATATATACAAAGACTATTGCACCTAATGCCGCCTGTTGCTAAGTCGTCAAATTGATGTAAAAAATATTTGAGCAGTGTTCTTTTAAAAGGACGGTGGCCCATTCGGGTTAATAAGGCATCACATAAATGAAAATTTATTATTTATAACTTAAAAATTAGTTTCTTCTTTTTTCTTTTTACAATTTAAATATTTTTCAACAAAATTGATCTCATTATTAATTCATTTTCGATCTATTATCCGTTTGCCGAAATTACTGGATGTCTCTCCAATGTATGATGCATTAAAGTCTTTATAAGTATATTTTTTAACAAGATAAGAACTCACACCGAGATGTCTTTGTCAACGAATAAAAGCAGTTGAAATTATGAAAACTAATAACAATACAAGTTAAGAATGGATGGTCAAAACTTCTCTACATAAAACCTCTCTATAATGAGTTATTCTGGACCGAGAAAACTACCTCTCTATAACTAGAATATGTCAACACTGTTGCTTTAATCAGCTTTCCAGTTACCCGGAATGCCATTTAATTACATTTATGTATATTATGTATATATACATTAAAAAATATAGCTCATTATAGAGAATTACATCTTATAAAGAGGGAACTTTATAGAGAGGTTTTACTGTATTAAATATATTTTAATACAACCTGATGACATTATGGATTGTACAATCATGACTTTAAAATATAAGCTACGAAACTAATGTTAGTTTAAAGATTTATTATTGAAATAGCATCCTGATTTTTATTTTCCTGATTTAGAGTTTTTAAATAAGATATTGGTTATCATATGTATATAAATTACAACATTTGTCCAAAATAATTATTTCTATTATGTTTTAACTCTTGAACAAGGTTTACAATATAATTTATTTTCACAGCCATCAAAAATTTGAAGAAGAGGGTATTGGGAAACGATCAACGCATTTATTTGTTGTAAATTAAAGACAATAATTGATATTTAATTAGAATTAAATATAAAAGGATTGAAACATTATACATTGGTTTTGCCTTGGATTTTTGTATCCGGAATTCAGGAAATTTTGGGTTAGAAATTAATTGAGAATTTTTTAAAAAAATAATATCTTTCTTCTTGAAAATTACTCTATTTTAGAAATATTTTTGTATTTTGTTGTTAACGAATAAAAAGTACGTTGTTAATGAAAATAATTTTAAACAGTGCATCATATAATTGATGAAACTGTAATCACTAATATTCCGTTAAGTTCCATCTTTAAGTATCTTTTGAAATCTCAATCTTTAATTTTGTAACTAAGATAAATGGAACCCGGAACAAACATAAAAATTCAACCCTCTACCAAAAATTTAGAAGATAAATGGCTAAAATAAGGTAAGTATATGAAGCTGTTCTTGACCCAATTGTAGCTACACAACGTATAACAAGGTCCTATAATAAGTGAAGATACTTCGTTTATATAAACATTATACATAAATATATACATTTCAATTGACCTAACAAGAAGACAAGTATGTTAGGGTGCGGCCATTTGGACACTGTTTATTAATGTTATAATGCTGTATTACATATAATGGTAAATCGTATATAATAAATTGAATTTGACTTTAAGTTTTTTTCGTAGTTGATTAGTCTATAGAAACTTTAAAATAACGTTTTAAATAATAAATCATAATTTATCAATTAAAATTATATATATTATTGTTTAAAAAGTTTTCCTCTTGAGCTACGAAATCTGACTAACATTATTGTGCTTCCATTATGTCAAACACTTGATAATATCATAATTGATAAGCAGTTTCTTTTAGCCGATTCCGGGGTTGAAGCCAACGATAGAACGGTGATATTTGGAAAAGAAATAACAGAAGTTTGGATTCATTCGAAGGATGAGTTTAATTCAGTTGAAACTCTTGTTATTTATGCATTATTATTTATTGAAGTATTATATATTATTTATTTCGTGCTTCTATCTGAAAATCTTTCTGATTGATTAAAGGCCATCCTCTGTGGACGTGCTTGGAAATCAAAATTCTGGGACCTTGTGACTCGCTAAGTGACTGGCATATAAAAGCTTCCAAAATTATTTCCAGAATGTGAAAGCGACATGCTAACTAATGCATATTTTCCCCCACTTTTCCCAAAAAGGGTGCATGTCCCAATTTGCTTGCTTGCGTTTACTGACATCGTGTATATCTCCATTGTTATTCGCCAAGATTTATATACTATTGGTTGATTAAGGATTTTCTACTTTCAATCAATCCTATACACTTGTTTACCTTTAAAACAAGAAATAACTTACACCAGGATGCCTATAATAACAGATAATAACCAAACCTCTGTTTCGATGGATTTTGAGACAACAGTAATAAATTCCTTAATTATTGTTGTATTCATATTGAAAGGTACTGTTGTCTATGTGTTTGACTGTTGACGACCAGGTTGAATTTTAATAAATTTATCTTTAATAATTTTATTTCATCAATTATTCATGTTTGTTAAACTAATAACGGATAACTCCTGATAGTGGCAGTGGTACTATTGAAATATTAACATGAACTATCATTAAAAAGTTGGAATCATGATACTATTAGGAAACTAAAATTTTTTTGAAGAAAAGAGTTGTGATACTATGAGGTCTAGCGACACTATTAAGAGCTTTCAACTAATTTGTTGGTTCGACACATCTATCTCACAAAATACACTTAGGAAAGATTGATTTGGTTTATTATGAACTATTGATTCTCTTAACTTGTTCTGTGGGAAATTCAACCGAATTTTCCAAGAATAAAATTGTTTTGAAATTTATTTAATAAAATTGAATATTTATTCCACCTAAATGAATTCTAATCAAAAATGGTTGTCTGTTATGTTTGAAAAATTGAAAATTAATTTAGAAATATTTGTCCTTTCATCTAAACTATTTCTGTTTCTATAACTTGCACCAATAAATTTAGTTGGTAAATATTAAATTTCGAGCAAGTTTATTTTACAATGAAATTTCTTATTTTAATTTCTGTTAAGTTTCCCTTTCTTTCTCATTTAATGTTAAGAAAACAAAATTAAAAAAAAATACATTTTTAAAATTCAAAAACATCTTTTATCTACAATAAAAATTTTATGTACAATAATAAGCAGGGACACGACATTTCCGCGGTAAATTTTTGCATTTTCCGCGGTTATCCGCGGTTATACTTTATATATTCCGTTTATTTCATTTTGGTGCATAAATACGCACTGTGCATGGATTTATGCTATCTATATAGTTATTTTCATCCATATTGTTAAGTATCTTAAATATTTTTTTATCTATGACTATAAACATTCACACATATTACAATAAAAAAAATCTTATACGACTAATATAGTTATATATGTTTTCCATAAGAAGGCATAATCTACTACTTTAAACTTTATTTAAAAGACCTGCGGTGTTTTCCGGAGTCAATCGCTGTCTGAAAGAGGTAAACCCTTGGTTGAAAGCACTGAATGACCGTTCCACATCACCGCTGTGGACATTGAACTGTAGAAGTAAAACAGCACGCGCAACAAGATTGGGAACACGATTTTAAACAGCTTTCCAAAACTGTAAGGAATTGGTAAAACTTGTGCTGATATCTCCAACTAATCGAAGGTAAACTAGCCACTCTTCATCGCAAGTGTCAGGAAGTCTCAAATCTGCCTTCAATACAGTGTAGCAGGAAACTTCGAAAAATTTGTTAATATTGATTTTAAATTATTATCGCAATTTAAATGAAAATAGTTTGTTAATTTTTATTTGTTATTTTTTCATTTTACAATTTTTAATTTTTATAAATGATCATGCAATTTCATTTTCTGCGGGATTCCGTGGATTTTCTTTTTTTCCGTTTTTTCCCGCGGGATTCCGCGGCCCGTGGAATTGTCGTGTCCCTGATAATAAGGAATAAAACAGGATATTATTAAATTTCAATTAAATTTAATTAATTAATTTCTTTATACTTTAACCCATTAAGAACCAATTTTTTTTATTATTCGTTGTTGTAGTTTGGAAATTTAACTCTTCTACAATGTTAAAAAATATAAATAATAAAATCCGATAAAATCTTAATAAGTTTTGGTACAATAAGACAGCATTTTGAAAAGAAATTTGTTATTTATTATAAAAAAAGGTATAAGCTTTCTGGCGAGGTTTATAATATATTTTTTACAATTACTAATAACTTAAACCAATATTTAATTAATTTTCATAAAGAAAAAAAAGACAAAAACAGTTTGACAACCAAAGGTTGTTATATTAACAAGATCGTTTCTACCCCATGACATTCCAACTCGTTTTGGTTAAAAAAGTAAAGGGGCTTCACTAAAAAACAAACCGGTAAACAAAAATAAAAAAAGGCCTTTAACACATGAAAAGTAAAATGTTTTCATGCATTTTTCAAAGACTTTAGTCAGACAATGTATTTAACTTTTTATGTCTATAACTAAAGTCTAGGAATATATGTATTATACATGTGAGGAATATTTTAAATTGTGTAGGGATGTGGTGGGTTTATTTAAGTGTACTGAAATTATGATTCTCCCACCCAGTTGAAAAATTGGTGCTTGATTGTTTTTGCGATAACTGATCATTTGAACAGAATTTATATTTTTAAAATTAATGAAAATTTAACAATCTGATAAAATTTAAATTTAAAAATTAATAATACAGGGTGCTTTCTAATATAATAAATCTTTTTCAAAAATTAAAATAAACATATTTAATATTTTAATTAAAGATATTTTAAAGGTTTGAATAATTTTTAAATTAGTTTAATTATTTTTTAATTTTATGAAATATTTTACAGTTAAAATAATTTTAAATGTTATTGAAAAATTAGGAAATTTGTTCGAATAATCATAATAAAAAATTCAAAAATAACACTAAATAGAATTATGACAAAAGGTAAAGATCTTCCGAGAGTTGTTATGACTCTACATGTGATATTAATAAATGTTTACATAGTGATTGTGTCGGTGCTCTTAACAATACATATCCTCTACTTATTCGTATCTTATCAGATTTACTTTCCTCATTCAAGCACATATTTAGTATTCCCGTGTGAATTATAAATGGAAAAAAGAAGGTAGCAACATGAAATAAAAAAATAACATTCCGATGGATAAGAAGATGTTTGAATATCATTTACAACAATTATTTTAAAGTATAAATTATATTTTAATAATTATCTAACATTAGTAAACATTAAAATTATTGATTTTAATAATAAACAATATAAGTTTACAATGAAAACCAAAGGACAAGAATTATTAATAAACTTATTTATATTCGATAATAACGCAAAAACCGAAATTTATATCCTTCCGATACATTGATAAGTGGAACAATATAAAATTCACAAATTTTACGTTAAAACAATCTTAATATTCGGCATTAACATTATAAATTATGTATATTGTTATATTTCAAAATATTAAAAAATGATGGCAAATTATGTTTAAAAACAAAAACACGCCATTTGTTAAATTTATTTTTTATGACAATTAATTTCGACGGTATAACCGTCATCGTCAGGTCTCAAGAAAGAAATGAATTTTAAATCTGCTTATATAGGCAAGCAGTGATTATGTCATCAATGGGTTATTATGTCATCTAAACACGCTTAATAGTGTTTTCGAGAGACCCGTTTGCACATTAATCTTAGGATCTAAAGATCATATATAGGTGTGCTTCACAGGCCACCCTCTCCCAATAGTTTTTAAAACGAGAACACAGAAAGGGTTGTAAGTCGAATGAAAACATAAACATAAATGATTTTAAAATTCTGTGTTCTCGTTTTAAAAACTATTGGGAGAGGGTGGCCTGTGAAGCACTTTATATCAGATCTTTAGATCCTAAGATTAATGTGCAAACGGGTCTCTCGAAAACCCTATTAAGCGTGTTTAGATGACATAATAACCCATTGATGAC
>MQRK01241081.1:0-11826 GCA_001938485.1 Girardia tigrina | reverse complement strand
TCTCGAAAACCCTATTAAGCGTGTTTAGATGACATAATAACCCATTGATGACATAATCACTGCTTGCCTATATAAGCAGATTTAAAATTCATTTCTTTCTTGAGACCTGACGATGACGGTTATACCGTCGAAATTAATTGTTATATTTATTTATAAATTCCTCCTCTCTTTGCCCAAAGACAGTCAATCATCGACGAATTGTTGTTTTCAAAAACCTTAGACTTTATTGAATGACTATCGCTGAAATTTTTATTGCTTCGCGTTATATATAAATATCTAAATAAATGATATGTTAATTAAATGTAAAATTCAATAATTAATAAAAAAAGAATTAAATAAAATTATTTACAACAAATAAAAATTGTGAAAAATTTTGAACATTTACATTTTTATCGAACTGATATTTTAATTCTGAAATTAAAATTTATTTGTCAAACTAAATTGAATTTTGTATTAAAAATTTTGCTCAATACGATACTAAATAAATCACTGATTATTTCGATTAATGATTTAAGGATATAAAAATTATTATTCGATGAGCAAACCTTTACTCTCAACAAAAAAATAGGCCTCATACGAACAAAAAATATCAGAGCTTCAAATCCGTTACTGTCACTCTATCATTACCACCGTCCGGTCTTCGGGACTACCTGGAGATCGGGCGGAACAATATTATTAGAATTATATTTTAATTATATCAATTATCAGTTGGCCTTTGAAAAGAATGCATTTGGGATATCAACTTTTCTTGGAAAAACTTATTTAGAATCTTTATGAGTTTGGTAAGAATCTTGGTAAGTTTGATGTTGTTCGATGGTTAATCAATAATAGTTTTGATTTCTGATAAAAAAAATTAATTTTTTTTCTGGGTTAATTCATTTTTTTAATCTTTTCTTATATTTTGGACAAGGAAAGTCATCATTATTGATAGTTATTGTTAATTTTGATCATGTCAGGATCATTAAAGAATAAAATACCAATTCTACGCTCACTAAAGTCAATAAGAATAAGAAACGGCGGTTCATGGCTGATTAAAAGATAGATTAATGTTAGCTCGGTTACAAATATAGCATTCAATAGTCAAATAAATATGTATTCTTTAATAAATAATTGATAGAACTAACATAAAATGTAGTCTTATAATACATGTAAATTGTTAGGTAAATCAGTACTTAAAATCTTTTACTTTACAAAAGCATAACATTAACACATTATATGCGGGTCGCACAAGATTTTTCTGTGTTGTGGTATAAGTCTATGTAGTACAAGGAAAAAATGTGAACAAACATCGCACTGTGCAGTTCGCTAAGAGTCCATATTTTCCGTTCCCCATCAGTCCTGAAAATGTAATTTTAAGTGACTCACACTGCTAATAAAAATCATGTTATTATGTTATAATAATATCTGAAAAATAAAATATAAAAAATCATAATTAAAATAATTCAATAAAAAATAAAAAATATAATAAAACTTTCATAATTGATAATTTTATTTATAAAAAAATAAAACAAAATATATTTCAATTTAAATGAAACAAAACATAATGAAAAAAAATTATTTTAATGCTATTATTTTGACAAAATGAGAAAAAAAATTTTAAATCTCTAACAAACAAAAGGAAACAATACTCGTAAATATTTACAAATCGTATAAATGTCAGTTTCGTAGCAAACTCATTTATTAGGGGTTAGTAAACAAGTCAGACTCCAATGAAACAATTTTCCTTTAATAAGTTTTCAATTTTTTTATGAGAAAATAATTAAAATTTTTAATTTTAAAATGAAATTTTGATTTGTTTGTACTGACCTGAATGCCTGCTGCTCGTAAATCTTCTATCGTTTCATTGACGCCATCCTGTAATTTGTCTTCAATACCCGTGCAACCCAAAAGAGTCAGATCGATTTCGTAAGCATCGTATGATTTCCGCAATTCCTGATCTCTTTTTGTCAAAGACGATTGTGCTGTTATATATTGTTTATTTAGTTCTTCAAATTGACCACGGGTCAACCTTCGAGTTCCAATAACTAAAGTTCGTAATCCATCCATAGCATAATCATTAACATGTTGCATGATTGTATCCACATTGTTCACATTCAAAAAATTGTTTGGATCTGCCTAAAGAAGACTAAGAAACATAATACTTTATTAAAAATTGAGATCACTTGAGGTATCATTGCTGTTTCAGCTCCTTTACAATGTAGGTCAATGGATCCATCTTCATTTTCGACAATTACTGACATACGTTTACGATCAGAATCAAATTCCAGAACTCCTAAGAGTTTATAACGCTTTCTATTTTTTTCTTGGCCTTTGAATGAAATCTCCAATTCTCCTCCGTTTTTAGATCCTACATATGTAATTCCATATTGACGACTGGCTTCAAGAAAGGCTTTTTCGTCAGGAGAAGTTGCCTAATTTTAATAAAATTTTTCATACCAATATATACATTAAAAACACATTTATTGAAACTTTTTAAGAGTATCTAATGTTTTTTCTATTGATAAACACAAGCTTGTGGAGTAAATGAATTCAAAAACATGGTCGAAAGTAGGTTAAGGGTAATATTGCTGAACATTGAAAACTACAAAAAATGATATACTAAAATGGTTAATTTCAAGATTTTGGGAGATCATTTTCTTAGTTATTGGGAGAGAGTGTTGTGTTAAGCATTATTAATTGTACATTATATAATATATTATCTGTTATTAGAGTAACTTGATAAAGCGTAGTTGAATTTTGTAAGTCTCGTAAATATGTAAAATAATAAATAACCAAAATTAGTTCAAATAATATATTATTATACTTTGATTATTTATATTATCAAATAACTACAAAACATAAGGAGAATAAAGAAAGTTTAAATTTAGAAATATCACTATAAAAAGTATATCACTAAAAGAAATGTAGAGGAAGTCTTTTATAACAAAAAGTTATGAAGGACTAAGGTTAAAATTTTCCGGACTAAGGAAAACACAAACGGTAATGGTTAATTATTTGGTTTGAGGATCGATTCGATTGTTTGACTAATGTTGAAAATCTCTCGAGTAACAGTAATCAACTCGATTTTACGATACGAGTCTGAGAGTTGTATGATTAACGAGAATCGTCTTGTATAATATAACAAAGATTGTCCACTGATAGACTGAAGCATTTGAAATTTTTTTGAGGAAAGATTTTTTCACATCAAGTTTATTGCTTGAGATTTCCGGAAATGAATTCTCTCTTTTAGATTTTCTAAATTTGCGCCTTAATTATTTTTGAATTTTATATTTTTTATAGATTTTTTTAAAATTCATATTTTATCTTTTATATAAATTGTCATATAACTTTTTAAATAAATATATAAATTTGTATTATATAATATGTTGGCTATAAAATATATTTTAAAGTGGATGTGTTTAGTTTTTTCTTTAAATTATTCCATTTATAAATTTCTCATATTTTTTATTTAATTTTTATAATCTATAAATTTATGTAGTCTTGAAATTTATTACAAAATAAAATTACCAAAAATATAAGAATAAATATTTAAAAATACAGAAAAATATTTTTTAAAAATAATATTTATTTGATTTATTAATAAATAAAAATATCGAAAATAAATTTATATATATATATATATATATATATATATATATGTTTAAAGCAAAATTATTCTTAAAAAGATTCTACAATTATTAATTGAATCATTATTAATTATTGGATATATTTGATAAAATTGAAATATAAATATAGAGTTGCTCAAATCAAATTTAACATGTGTACCACAGAAAAGGTATCAGCCATTGCATATATTTTACTACAACTAATTCAATCATGAATTCTTCCTTTTGCGAACCTTTGAAGCTTCCTCATGTTTTCTTCAGAAAAAATACTAAAGTAATTTTAACTAAATACCTACGTAACTTATACTTGTATAACTTAAATATCAAAAATCGTTCTAACCCTGATTTGGTCAATAAAAATGTAAAATAATTTGAAATTTCCTAAATTACAATCAGTGGTATCACTCTTTGGATAAATCTACATGAATCTTCATCAATATTATCATACAGCATTCATGCGCAAAAAATATTAGCAATACCGTCTACTATGATTTTAATATTATGAGATCGATATTTTTTATTTGAAGAAATCTTTCTTGTAAAGAAAACCAATTCTTGACATTGGATCATTGCAAAGCATAAATATATTATATTGTGTGACTAAAATATAATTATTATTGTAAAGAGAAAATAATATTTATTGAAAAATAAAAGAAATTTCTAAAAATATTAATATTAACAAATATTTGTGTATGAAGTATAAAGACTGTAGAAAGGAATTTAGAGGAAAACTTTTTGGAGGATTTGAAATCCTTTTATTTTAGTAATAAATTAATTTTGATAAGTGAAAGGAATGGATTTTTTCATTTGCAAATTAACAATTTCCTCTTCTTATTTTTTCGTGATTTATCGATAAAATATTCTACTTATTTTCATAAATATATGATTTATTTAAACCAATTAAATTTCAGAAAATTAAATTAATTAATTATAATTAATTTATGATTTCCTATTTCTTTGAAAATAAAAAGCAAACATTTTAACAACGATCCAATTATTAATTTATATTTGATATATTTTGTGGAAAGAAAATTTTCTTTTTAAAAATTTTTAAAAAAAGATTGATTTATATATGGCGTTTATTTTATAAAACTTAACTTCCTTCTAACAATTCATCAATAAAATCAATTCTGAAAATATTAACCAATCAGATTTAAGTATTCATAATTTTTCATGAAAACATTCATTCAAACAACAGACAGAAAAATGATTCATAAAATGCTTCCATGGTTACCAAAAAGTATATCCTTTTCTTCTATTCACAATTAAATGATTCAGTAAAACAAATAATATAATTAAAAAAAATAATATTTTATTTTTCAAAAATGAAAAAAAAAGTTGTAAAATAAAACATTGCAATAACGAAACATTCAGCTTGAAAATAATCTTAGTTAGTGTATATATATAATGATGTATAAGGGGTTATGACTTGATTACTAAAGTCATACTGGGGTAGTGCAGGTAAAATTTCCTCCTATCTCGGATTAAAAGGTGGCCAAAAATATGTAGACCAAGATGATATTGTCAAGTAACACTAGAAGTTAATAAAATGACTTTTATGTCTCCCTAGTTCCTTTCATGTCCAATAAGAATCAGTGGAACATTATTAAACGTTTGTTTGTTCATATGACTTATAAATAAGGAAGCTATTATTGGGTCTAAAAAAATTAAACTATCACTTTATACTTTTGAAATCAAAATTAATATATTGATGAAAAACCTTGTTAAAAAATAAATAAAATAGATTAGAAGAGAGAACTATTAAAAGAAAGATTACTTGATATTCTTTTCCATTTTCCGAGTCCTCCACTCGGACAGTGTGACAAAGAGATAAAACCGTAAAGAATCTTTCCACATTTTCTGGTAAATTTTTCATATTCATTTCTTTTTCAGTAGAAATATTCATGAGAACACCATTATCATCGACATATTTCACTCCATCAATTGACGCTTGACGAAATCTCATTTCATTTTCCGTTAATGTTCCAGTTTTATCACTAAACAGATATTCAATCTGACCTAACTCTTCATTTAAATCTGATGTATTCGATTTTGCACAAACATCATTAACCGGATCATACATGTTTAAATCCCAACCGAAAAACATCGAACCAAAGAATTTTTGTAACTCAATTGTCACATACAAAGATATAGGAATCAAATAATTAAATAACACAATAAACGTCAAAAATGTTTCGACAACTTTCCACGCATGTCCACTTTCTTTAGGAACGTAAAACGAATGTACAAAGGTCGATTTAATCATACAATATTTCACTGTCGTACATAAAATCCCAACAAACAAAAGAATCAATAAAAATATCGCTAAAAATAAATTTAATCTCAATTCGACTTGGGAAAATTTGGCAGTTTTTGAGCAAGAATTCAACGCCATTTTCGTGTCTTGCCCGGTATACACAGCACAGCCAAAAATATAAGCCGTATTTCTTAGTCGTGCACCTCGCAATAATAAATTACTGGAAATCAACGGGTTAAATTCGTGTAAATTCGACAACGGAAAAATTCGTCCTTCAAATTTATATAAATCTTCAGTCGGGTGTTCGCATTCGATGATAAAACGAAGACCTTGGGTGATTTTCGAGCTATCATTAAATGATTTCGTTTTCTCGGATGAGGAAAAGATTTTCAAATTTGTCTCACCGTCAAGACTGGCCGTCGTGACGTAACAGATCCCCGAGCTCTCACTCGACGATAAGAGGACCAAATCACAGGGAAACGTTTCATTTGTCTGACAATACACAATGTCTCCTATCACAATATCTTTCGATTTTATTTTGGTCAATTTACCGTTCCTTAAAACATGAACCAATAAATTGTTGACTTCATTATCGGCGATATGTCGTAGAGTGTCTTCATAACCCTGTTTGACCATTGTTGCACAAATCACGAAAATCAATGGGAAAATATTCAAGAAAATCGGAACGGTCGTTTCGATAAACAGTTGAATGAGAGCGATGCAAAGAAAATAGAAATTTGCGATTCGTTGAAATTGTTCAAAGAGATTTTTCGGCAGAAAATTAACAATTGTATATCGAGACGATTTGATGTAGTTGTTTGGATAGGGATATGTGATATCGGTGAAGCAGTCCCGGTCGAGTGTCGCGATATCGAGATTGCCGATTAGAATTTTCCGATTGGGCGGAAGTGGCGGTTTTTTCAAACCCAATTTTATGAGGAAATTTCTGATTGTATTAATTGTGGAAAATTTCATTTTGGATGTTAATTATCCCATAAAACAATTGAAAAAAAATTGAAAATTTTTCGACAATTCAAAATGTTAACCGCGTATTAGGTCATAAATGAAGCACATTTAAACAAATTTCATTGTTAATTTGATGGTTGTCGTAATAGTTAATTTTTACAATGAGAAATTTTCGATGGAAATATTTGAAAGAAATAAACTTTGTAATATTTAACCCTTAAATAGTTAATTAATATTATTACACTATTACACCATTACCCACTGGGATCAATTTAACCCCCCAAAATATTAAATCTAATATTATTATCGATTTGAAGTTTATCGATAAATTAATATTTATTTAAATAATTTTTGGTGTCATTTTGACCACAACGACTAACAGTGTTAATTATGTTTATTGTTTATCTATTTTTTTATTTAAATTATTAAATGAATATTAAGTTTATTCAGCACTAGGGTGATTTTTTGTCATTAAGTCGAAACTAATAACAGATTTTTCTAAAAAAGCTGAAAAATGAAATTTTAATTAATTAAGAAGTCTAATTGATGAAGATTATAGGCCAATAAAATCAAAAGTTTCTTTTATAAGTCAATAAGGTCAATTTATTATAAATCGATTTTCTTTAATCCAATAAACGAAAATAACGATGATTTTTTGTCACAAAGTCTCAATTCAAATTTAAAAAACAGATAGTCTAAGATTAATAATTTATTCTTAACACTTTAGATGTAGCGAGATTTTAGTATGACAGTTAACTACAGGCCCTGAATTTTCTGGTAAAACTAAATTTAATTTAAAACATTTTTCCATTCTTTTTATTAGCCTACTTTCTATATGTATATTTATATATCCATGAAATTGAGAATCCTATTTTTTAAAGGGATTTTACTCAATCAATTTTATCCAAATTTCGCACACTTAGTCTTTTTGAATTACAATAAATGATAATGTCAAAATTTGATCAAAAAATTTGTTAGGGTCTCAAAATTAGAACAAAACGGTACCATCGGAGTTCCTGAATAATATTAGCATAAAAAGATCTTATAAATTATAAATAGTTTATATAACGCAAAAAATAAATTGAAAAATAAATAAAGTCCAGTAAACTGATTTAAAGTCTAACTAGTAAATCAAAAAAAATTTTTATCCATGCTTTATGCGGGAAGAACTCTGCTTGGCTAATAGAATTTTTTAATAATTTATTGTTTTTTTGAAAATATTTTTTAATTAAAATTTTGTTGGTAAAGTAGACTCTTGTCTGCATAGAGAAGGGCCATAAAAATGTTTTGATTTACTAGTTTAGATATTTGATCTAGCTAGTTAAAAATGCCAAAGTAAAACCAAGCTAATACTTTTATTTTTTTAAGAGAGGCGTGTTGCACACAGAAGCATAGAGTAATTTAACTCGCTTATGTGACTTAAAGGGTTAAAAACATTTTATTTTAATATTAATTTTTTTAATTTAAGATAAAATAAAATTTTGGAATAATTTAAGGTATTTGATTTATATTATGAATAACTAAACCAATTTTTCGCTTCAAGAAAGTTTTGTTAAATAACAATTTATAATTTAAGAAATTTACAGCTATAAAGCCTAACACTAGATTTTATGATAGGAAATAGGACAAGATATTCTCACTACCTTTTACGCTAATACATCCTACCTAACAAAATAAATGGTAACTGTTTCGCCAAGTCATGTGATTTTGTTAGTGTTAGAAATGAATTTTTAGAGTTTGATGAACCTGCTCTATCAGACCGTTAGTTTGTGGGTAGTATACGGTGGTCATAATTTTCTGGATGATAAATCGTTTGGTAAGGTCTTTCAAAAGCTCCTATTCAAATTGTGTATCTTGGTCCGTAATGACCCTTTTTGGGATATGAAATAGTGAAATCCAGAGATTTCAGAATATTTCAGTAATAGTGTGACCAGTGTCCTGATTAAAAATGTTTTGGGCCACCTCGTGTTTCTGACAAGTATAGTGAGGTTATAGTTGTATTTATTTGAAAGAGGCAGTGGTCCGACGATCTCAATATGCACTTTGTCAAATCGTCTGCCATTGGAAAATGCTAGTATTGACGATTTGGTATATATAATGACCTTTTTCTTCTATCATTTGAGGCAAGGGCGGTACTAATGATTTATGTCATTGCAGATCAGTAACCAGATGATTATGGTTCTCATAAGTCGGAGATAGCTTTTGAACCTAGGTCTGACGAATAGTAAATTGCCTGAAAAACTTGTGCTCGTAGGTACTGACAGAGCACTGCTTTCAGAAACCCTGGCAGTGACGTGTCGTAATGCACTTTTCCTTTGTTGATGACTGGATTCTTGAAGTAACAGAGATCCTTCAAAAATGTTTGATGTTGTTCCGAGATCTCTGAGGTGAATAACCATTCAAAGTCGAGATTATCTATGTCGGTTCTCGAGAGACAATCTACAACCACATTATCGACTTTGATGTTTTGTAAATAAATGTTAAATTGAGTCAGGTAACTGATTAAGTGTTACTGTCTCGGCAACGGATTTGTTAAGAACATTGAGACAATTTTCTTTTAAATTTTTGTTACTATCAAATTTAGAGATATTAAAACTCTCAGAAGATCGTTCACCGTTTGACATGGGTCTAATTGGTTTTTTTATTTCTATTTTTAATCATGATTATTCTAAAAAATTTTCTAAATTTTTTTAAATATTAAATTTCTTAAAATAATTATTTAAAATAATAATTTAACCATTTATTTATAAAAACTCAAAATAATAAAAATGTTATCAAATTGTTAAAATGAAATAAATTAAAATTTTATTAATTATATTTATATCTAATCAAATGCTTTTCTTTATTTAAAAAAATACTAAACTTAATTTTAATAGTTAATTTTAAAAATATTAACTTATCAAAATATTATTTTAATCCTTGTGCTACCAGTGGTAGCCTACCACAGAAATTACTACACACTAAATACCAATGGGTCGAAAACGACCCATTACAACTTTAATGGAAAAATGCAATGAATTAATGGTCTAATAGCTAATTCTGCAGTATATTTCATTGAATATATGTATCTTACAATATCTGACAATAGAAATTTATTATTGACATGAAAATCAATAGATTATACTTGCAACCAGGGGCGTCGGAACCATTGTAAGTATAGAATATTTGAAAATTCAATATAATTTGCACATTCGTTTTTAAAGATTTGAGTAAGAAATACACGAGTATTTACAGCAAGAAATACTGGGTGATATATGAGAACAATGAACAATATATGATTCCACTGTTTCTAAATTCAGATTGAAATTCAAATTTGAAAACAGTTGACTGAGATTTTGTACAATGTCTCGTCCAAATAAACAAACAAAATCAGTTGCATGTAAAGCTTTACATGCCAGTGGCGGAAGTGAAGAGTATGGATTGTATAAATGGCCACTTCCATTGCGCCAGAGAATCACTGGACGAGACTTGCTTTCACAGAATATTCAACAATCTGGAGGTGGTGTGTTTACTAATAATCAAGATAGTGGTGAAGGTTGCGGTCAATTACATCCTCGATATCAAAAGAAAGACAATAATTCAAATCTTTCCAAGTAGTAATGGTGATAATTGTGCATCCAAAAAGTCAAAACACCAGCACCCTAAAGAAGTTAATAAATAATAATGATAAATGAATAAATAATAATTTCATAATCAATTAATAATTATTTAGACAGATACACCCGCATCCAGATAGACAGATACACCCGCATCCAGATAGACAACGCATAAGAGAGGTACGCGCAAAACAGCGAGATAACCAGCACAATGATCAAGTAATACTGATTAGACAAGACAATAATTAGACACGCATAACATAACATGGAATCAGCCCTGAGCTAGTCTGGCACTGCTGGTCAGATGTCAGGCGAGGAGAGGCGTCCGACACATTCACATAAAATATAATCGAACGCAAATTACATCGGGTTGTGGTTGACCCTTAATAACCACTGGGGGCTCAGGAGTCATCAGAAATGTTTGTACTCAGAACGGGCGCGACACTTGTCATACAACCCCAAATCATTACAGTTTCTGGAAATTTCAGAGTTCGGTTTCTTTAGCCTTAAAGAAGTGTTACGCATTGCTTATATTTCATTAAGAAAATCTTACCTTGTAGAATGAATAATTTAATTCATGTATTCGACGTAGACAAGTGAAAGGAGAAGAAGAAATGCCTGTTTGCATACTCCATTTCTCGTTGATTTCTTGAACAGTAGCATGACGATATTGAAGAATTAACCTCTTTAAACACCGGTTATCAGTAGCGGAAGTCAACTTTGGTCGTCCAGATTTCAGTTATTCTGACGGTATTTAGCTTTTGTAATGTTATCGAACACCGTCGATTTACTTATCTCTAAAATTTTTGAAATTTCCCTTACTGATTTTCCTTGAACATGCATGACAAAAATTTTCTCACGTATTTCCGTATGCATCTTTTTCCACGAACTATATTCTAAAAATAACGAATATTTAATCGACTGAAATATTTAAACAATAATAACTACATGTGTTTTTATTAATAATCCATATTGAATTTAAAATAATTCATTGCCTACATTTATATTATAATTTTTATTAAGTATCCGAATTCTTTTGAATTCAAAAGCAGATGTCCGAATTATTTTGAATTTGAGAACAAATTTTTAAATGCGAATGAAATTTTTATTAGTTAACTTTTTTATTGATTTATTCAAATTATTTTAGAATTGTATTTAGATTATCATAAAATATCAAATTAATTCATCTATAATACAAATAAGTTCAAATTATTTATAATTTAAAATTTTTAATAAGAATTATTTTATTTGTCCGAATACATATGAATTTGGGTAGTATTAGATGTACAAGTATGAAATGCGGATTTCAGAAAACGGATTGTGCACAATGCAAAAAGTAGGTCAATGGTTAGGCAATGATATCATAATATTGAGTAATTATGTAGTGTCTCATACGTAACTC
>MQRK01241071.1:0-11684 GCA_001938485.1 Girardia tigrina | reverse complement strand
AGCGACCCGATACAGAGCAATGAGAGAAGGTACCCGACCAGAAGTACGAGAAACCCAACACCAATATACAAATGATTTTCAAAGAGGGGAATGTGATATTAAAATGAATAATTAAAAAAGCATGATTAATTATAATTGAATATTTGTTTTAATATTCGTTGTAATGTAGTTTTTAAATATATATATTAATCGTCAATTGCATTTATTGATTTTTTATCGTATCATTAATATTATTGTCATAATATAACAGTAACCATGGTACTTGTGATTATATACTTGTGTACATTAGGAGATTCATGAGGTATTGTTTGATGGTAAACAACATACATATAACACAAGGGTTTCATATATATACGAAAAAATAGATTTTTGAGCACTTTTTTAAGAATTTCAGAAATGTTGAAAAAAGTCGATTTATCCACTCTTTTTCAAAAATGTTGATGTGGAATCTAAATGTACGTACATGAATTACTATTCAAGTGTATTAGCACTTTTTCGATATTCTGCTTCCTTGTGCTATAAAATCGATGTGCACTTTGTGTAAATTTGGCACATTATGTTAATTATAGGAAAAATATAATCAATATATGAAATTTCTAATTGCATATTAAGATAGAGAATCAAAATGTGCATCAAACATATACTCGTAATATCGATTTTTGACACTAGTACTTTTAAAAAATTTTATGTATTGAACTTTGCACTTTTGAACATATGCAGCTTGAAAAGCACTGTGCTGGCACATTAGAAATGTGCGGTAAAATGTGCACTATCGATTAGCACTTTAAAAATATCGATTAGCACATCTGGGCACTGTGCAGCAATCGATTAGCACTTTTTTTCTTCGGTTGCTAAGGAAAGGGTCACGGTTGCTATGGAAGCGATAACCATTACCTTGGCTACAATCACCTTGAATCACTGTATCCATTGCTAATGAGAAACGCACTTGGTTACCGTTGCTATGGGGACCGAAACCGTTGCTAGGGACTCAGGAAGCAATCAGAAGTGTTACGAAGGTTCCGGGGACCAACACGAACCGTTGCTATGGTAACCGCGACCGTTACCATGGCAACTGGTTTCTAGACCCCCGGGGGGTCAATTATTGATTGAGGGAGAGTCCCCATTTTCCCCCTACTAACTACCGGGGATTAAATGCAAAGACCAAACGTCCAATATATCCAATCCCAGCAAGCGAAGAAATTTTCGATGCGATAGGAGAAGCGAAATATTTTTCTACTCTAGACTTATCAAGCGGATATTATCAAGTCACAATAAAATAGGAAGATATAAAGAAAACGGCAGAATACGGACAATAGAAATTTACCCGAATGCCATTCGGTTTGTGTTCAGCTCCAGCTACATACCAAAAAACAATGAATCTTATTCTGCAAAGAGAAAACTGGTCAAAATATTTGATTTATTTGGATGACGTCCTCGTTTTTGGAAGGACAATGGAAGAGCACAATAACCGATTAAGTTTAGTACTTCAGATGATAAAAGAAGCAGGTCTTAAATTGTCTTGCATTTTGAAAACCAGTGTACGGTATCTTGGTCACATAATAGATGCTGAAGGGGTGAAAACGAACCCTGAAAAATTGGCATATCCCGAATTTCATAAAGCAGTTACTATAGTGCCCTACTGATTTTTTATTTTAGTTTGTGACGTGTGTATGTGTGAAGGAAGAGTAAACAACTCTCATCTTTTCAGTTATGTAATTATTTGATCATTATTTTTATTTTTACTCATTATTTTGACCTTATGTAATGAGTCTTGAATCAAATCATGAACCAGACTTTGATTTATTTCTTTTTTTGTACGAGTTTTCTTATGCGTGTCCTTGTGTGATATTATTTTTTTTGTTATGTGATATTATTTTTTTGTTATTTGCATTTTTTTAAGTCGAAAATGAATAAAATATTGCCTATGGCAATATTAAATTTCAAATTAAAAAAACGATCAGAAATAATAAAATCGATTGACGATAATTAAAAAGTATTAAATTGGCAACCAGAAATTGAAATTACTAATTACTGTTTATTATCCGTTAATTTGTCAGTATCAACATTCGTGAATCAAATATCATCGTTTTGGAAAGAAAAATATTGCTGACTATTTACCGTTTTTTAAAAGAAGAAAAAATAATCGAATTTTCCAATAATTATAATCGAGAACTGTTATAATTAGTTCTGATTTCATTTTTGGAACGACTGTCCAAGGCATTATTTGAATTGGCCTTTGTCGATCATAACTCCAAACAATATAAATTATATTTGAGAACTATTTCGAACATTTATAACAGAACATTTACGTGATTAAACACATTGACTACTACGGTACCGATAGTAATACTTGTGGTATTGATCGATTCATTTGTGATTGTCGTCAGAAACATTTTTGAGAGGTTATTCTTGATTTGTTTGAATTTCGTTATATTTTTCGTTTAATCAATACAGTTATTCTACTTGACATAATTTATTTTTATTTTATAGTTATTACAGACATACTAAACTCACCTAACAGACTTATTAGGTCAGATTAGTAAATTTATTTTTTTTGTTAACTATATAAAGAATCAGTCGTTAGCCGAGTAAATATAGGCATTAAGAGATTGATTTTTTAGTTACAATCGTTTCTAGGATTATGTAACTATTATAGAATATTCATTAAAAATTATGCCATATTATCGGAACCTCTCATTTCGATGACTAAGACAGATTCAAATTTTCAGTGAAACACGGAGAAAATTAGTTCGTTTAATAAACTGAAAGATGCTTTATCCTCCCCACCCGTTTTAGCTCTTCAACAACCGACGGTCATTACATACTGGACATCAATGCTTCACAAAATTATATTGCTGTAGTATTATCGCAAATATAAAATGCTTCTGAACGTATTCTGACATACGCTTCAAAAACCCTAACTAAAAGTCAAAAGAAATATTACCTTACTCGAAAGAACTGCTGACAGTGTATGTTTTTGTTTTGAAATTTAAACATTATTTGTTAGGTCATAACTTTACGGTCAGAACAGACCACGAAACTTTAAAATGGTTCTTCAAACGGGACAGTCAAAATACGTCGCAATTTTGTGTATGGAAGTCAGAGTTATAAGTATATGATATGACAATAGAATACCGGAAAGGAAAAGATCATGCATATGCCGACGCTCTATTAAGATTGAGTTATTGTGAACAATGCACTCTAAATCATAAAGAACCCCTGAAAAGACGAAACGTTAAAGTTATCGAAGACAGTTCAAGCGATTCAAGCAATGAAAAAGCTATATGCAAATTATTTATAAATGATGACAATCAATTTAAAGATGTTGTAATAGTATGGATAATTAAAATGGTTACAAAAAGTAGTAACCATAACCAAAGTATCTACGGAAATCAAAGAAGATAAATATTTTAAACAACTATTTGTACGTTTATCAGATCTAAGACTACGATGAGACATACTTTATTTACTAGACAATGACATTTACAGACTAGTTATTCAAAAGTCTGATATATATATGATTATTCAAAAAATATACGAAGGTCTGTGGCATATAGGTATAGAGAGAACCACAGTTGCATTAAAAAATATATTCTACTGGCCAAATATGGATCACAATATAAAAGATTTTGTTACTAAGTGTGTAGCTTGTGCTAGATTAAAATGCAAAAACGGTCGTGATAGAGCACCAATTACCCATATAGAAGCAAACAGGCCATTTGAAGTGATTGGAATGGATATCTGCGGACCGTTCGAAACTTCTAAAGAAGGATCTGGCTATATTTTAGGAATAATCGACTACTCCAAATATGTGACTTTAATCCCTTTTAGAACAAAGATTCAAAATCTATAATAAAATTATTATGTGATCAATGGATATCAAAGTACGGGAAACCAGAGCCTATACATTCAGATAACGGTACTTATTTTGTTTCTACTGAATTTAAAACCTTTTGTTTTTCGATGAATATTAATCAAACTCAAAGCTCACCGTATTATCCGCAATCAAACAGATTAATTGATCGAGTTTTTCGCACAGCTAAAGAAATGATAAATGCGTCTATGTATTCTCGTAACACATGAGATTAGACAGAAGTTCTTACGATTGTAGAATACAGTTTGCGATGTGCAACGCAGAAATCCACGGGATATAGCCCCTTAAAATAGTATATGGAAGAAAACCGTCATTACTAAATTTTAATAGAAAAAACAAGGGCAGAAGAACAGAAAGTGAATATGTATTGTAGATAAAGAACGCACAACAAAAGCTGAATAAATTAGTCACAGATAATATAAAAAATAATTTGAAGAATTCAGATAATCTTTATAACAGAAACAGGTGGTATATCAAGCTCAGATTTGAAGACAAAGTGTTAATAAAAGAAACTGATGAGAAAAGATTAGGGAAAACAAAATACGTTGAACCGTTTACTATAAAGAAGATAAATAATGATTGGAATTATGAATTATTGGACAAAGTATCTCATAAGCTCCTGAAAAGAAACTACAATCAAGTTAAAAGATATAAAGGAAGATTAAATATTCCTTGTGATCATACATCAAGTGTATCCAGCTCCGTCGCAAAAACGATAGTGAAGGAAAACAGATATCCAGTAAGAAGCACAAGGAATCCAATTCCAAAATATCAGTGATCCCAGAGGGGGATGTTATATTATCATTTATAATAATATATTTTAAAAAATTAAAAAAAAACTGAAAATATGTAAAAACAATTTAAATTTGTTTACATAATATGTTATAATAAATATTAATCTTGTTAAACTTTTATTGATTTTATCATTATTAGATATATACAACACAGACATAACATTTATTTTGAACAAGCTAAATTAACTTTCATACCAAAAATGTGTTTTAGATCTCAAATAAAATTTACATTTACCAAAATTAAATTCATGTATTTTGCAGTTTGAAAAATTAAATTATGAAGCAGACGAACAGCATTGGGTGATGAATAACATGTATTGCTACGATGATTTTCAAATATCTGAATTAATTTCAAAAGTACCTTTGTTTCATAATGGCTATGTCGCCTTTCTTTATATTATGCCGATTGAAGAAAAGGAAGAATGTAATATTTATTTTGGTAAGACTATTAAACTATGTTACTGATAGATAATTTAGTAATATAATATCAGGTACATATGTTGAACGAAAGTATTTTAATGTAAAACCAAATGATCGGTGGAAGGAGCCTAAAGATCCTCCATTGATTATAGCTGAGGAAGTTGACCCAGAAAAAATGAAAGAACCTATAGGATGGACTTGCACTGCTTGTACCTTTATCAATAAACCATTTCTGGAATGTTGCACCGTTTGTGGACAATTTCGCCCTGAAGACTATAAAATTCCAGAGAATATTTTCTGGACTCAAGAAGATAGAAAACAAATGAAAGAAAATGAGGAAAGAAAAAAAATCCAAGAACAGGTTAGTTTAATAAAGAAATGGAAATAATTACTTTAATTTTATCACCTAAATTTTAACACATCTTTATAAAATGATTGTTATTTTGTAATTGTAGTTGTGACGAATTATTTCAAAATTATCTTGTAAAATGATTTTGTCGTCCCTGGTCCCAATAGTGGTGACTCTCATATTCTCTCATCAATTTTCACTGACTGGTCATACAAATAGAAAGAGGTTTTCCGGGTATCTGATTATGCCTGCCAATAGAAAACAACAAAAACTTTGTCTGATCATTTATATCACCGCTAATTTTAATCCTACTTCTAGTTGAATATTCTGATTGAGAAACGTTTTCAAGTTTTTTCAAGAATAAAACCCAATTTTCTTATGAGCATTTAAATCAGAATTTAACATTTCACTAACATTAACGCTCGAGCTTCTATAATAGAAGTATTTTAAAATTCATTTCAAATAGAACAATACAATCAAAATATCAAAACACAATGATAGTATTTGCAAAGCGTGCGCAGTTACGGTCTGCGGCACTGCAGCGTCGATTTGGGGTTCCTGGGCAGTAGGGGAATGACTAATGTTATATCACCTCGTATATATCTTGATCGCCACCTTAGAAATTGGTATAACCTCGTTGGTCTTATAGTCGCCTATGCCAATTATACTCCTTATCAGATCATTTGGAATTATTAACACGACACAATTTGAAATAGATTTCGTTATTTTTATAAAATCGAATTTCAAGACCCGCTCGAATAAATTAAATGATTAGATGTCTGGTCGACGATTGGAGCAGTAGCGGATCTCCAGCAATATTGCTATATGTTTTTTCTGCTTTCAAAAAGCAATTCGATTGTGAATTACTAATTAACCGGTGGTGCAAAGGTTTCAGCCAATGTAGGAGCTATTTCAATCGGTTCTTCAAAATATATTTCTGAATCGTACACATTTCCGTCTTTAATCGGAACCGTATGGGAACAGGAGCAATCCATTTCCATTTTAAATAAATAATGTTCTATGATCACCTAAATAAAAGATTCCTTTAAACATAAAATAAACTTCTTACTTTTCACGAATTCAGAAATGCTGTTCACCATTTCCAATTAACTGTTTTTTAAACATGTTTCTAATTCGTTATTCATTTTGTTGAAGGTAAAATAGTAAAAGATAATGCACGAACAGAGACTCGAAGCCTGGACCTTCATATTAAAAGTCTGATGCTCTACCGAAAAAAAATTATTTAAATAAAATAAGTTTGATAATTTTCTTTTGGGTACCTTCAATCAACATTTTCAACCGATTTTTACCGTTTGATTCCCGATGTTATTCCATGGTTCATACTTGAAGAGTACCAAAAAATGTTACGCATGAATAATTTTTGCAAGTGTGGGCCACACAAGTTCAATAAATGATCCACACGCCCATTAAAAATCGCTTTCTTATTCTTTCTTTTCAGAATGGTTCAAACACTTTCATGAACTCCATAAATTGTGGTACCATTAACGTACCTTTGAGATCTGCACATCATAAAGTCAAGTCCGTAACGTTTTAGATTTTTAAGAATGTCAGAACTGAGGTCATCAGCTTTTTTCTGACTTATAGGAAAAAATCCAAGGAACCATTCTTTCACTTCAACTTTCTCATTGTGGATTTTCACATAACTGATTACCTCAGAATTCGGGTCATTGTGTAATATATTAGGAGTGCTGTCGAGCATAATTCCAAAACACGTAGCAGATAATAATCTCCATATGCTTTGCCAGGACATGTATAAATTCATTTTGCGTTTCTGATGACACACTAAGTGGATGTCCAAGCATGGAGATTTGAAAAAATAACATAATATAGCAGTGTTTTTGAGAGTGAAATTATCAACGACATGAAATATTACAGATTAGAGAATTAAGTTGTTCCTATGATTTTATGGGCTATAATTGAAAGAACTTTAAAGTGATTGAGTTATGCGTAAGAAATAAATTCAGACATATCTGCAGACATTGATATTTTTGATAAATTTTTGAAATGTGGTGGATTCCCATTCTTAAATTAATGTTTTAGGGTAAGTCCTTGGTGAAAATTTATTCATCTTTTTGCGATAACTTATTTTTTTCTACTTAAGTCAACCGAATACTATATGACTGCCAATGATTTAAAATTATATCCATGGATAATCTTTTTTTAATTAACATAGTGTAAAACATCGATTTTATTTTACTGGTATTCGATAATAACTTGTGTTGTTTCAAAAGATTTAATGAAAACATCCAATAAATAATCAGTAAAACGATATTTTATAAGAATTTAACTTAAACTTTTTACAGAGGGAAAAAGAATTGATGATAAAACTTGAACAAGAAAAGAAAGAAAATTTGGAAAAATTGAAACTTATGTATAAAGAAGATCTGGTGTTTACTACAGAGGTGAGTGAATGTCCAATTTGTGGGGAGGAAATCCCACCAGGAGAGGCGGTCGTTTTGCGGAACTGTTTTCACACAATTTGCAAGTATAAATTAACTTTATAAAAAATGTATTACGTATTTATTTAAAATTCAAATTTATCAAAATATATGTGATAATAGAGAAGAATTCTTAAATGTGCATTGATGAGAATGCTTTTTATAAAGTATTATTTTCAGGGGTTGCATTAAAGAATATATTACAACAATTGACAATCCGGAAGTTAAATGTTTTGTTCCTGAATGTGTTGGGTTTATCACTCACCAAGAACTACAAGGAGTTAGATAGTTTGTGTCCTCCACAGAGTGTTTAAATCAATTCTTAGATTCTAAATGAAGAAGAATTCGAGAAGTATCAACAACTTAGTTTGAGAACTGCAGAATCAAAAACTCAAAACACATTTCATTGTAAGACTCCAAACTGTACTGCTTGGGTTGTGTTTGATGATGGTGTCAATTTCTTTCCTTGTCCACTTTGTAAAAAAGAAAACTGTCTGCTTTGTGGAGCTATTCATGAGGGCCAAACGTGTAAAGAATATCAAGATGAATTAGCTATAAAAGCTCGAAATGATGAAGCAGCAAAAAAAGACATGGCATTCTTGCAGAATCTCATTGACACCGGGCAAGCAATGAAATGTCCTGGGTGCCAAATTATTGTTCAGAAGAAAAGTGGTTGTGACTGGATGCAATGCAATATGTGTAAAACAGAAATTTGTTGGGCTACCAAAGGTCCGAGATGGGGACCAAAGGTAAAATGGATTTTGCTTTCATCTTTTATAAAACTTTAACTCATAAATTAATTTAATATAATATAATTTGTATGTTATTATTTTTAAAGTACTTTCTAAATTTATGGGAAAATAATTAACTTAAGAATAATTTCAATTTTGAATAGTTTTAAAATAAAATATTTGTAAATTATCAATTGACATTACTTATATAAAATTTAATAAATAAATATTAAAGGGAGGCATTATTTCTATAGGTGAATGCTATTTTTTTTATTTGTCAGTTTGCTCTTCCTTTGAAGATGAAATGACAAAATACAGTCAAACTTTCCACAAACCTTCTTTATACAAAGACAACAACCAGTGTCAACTTTTTTCCAAAAACATATTAGTGCTTAGTCGAAGAAAACTCCGAGTCTTCATTATATTTACCCGTTTATCTATTCGCTATGCGTTTGATTTTGACCAAATATTCCACAAATCGTATTCAAACCTAAAGAAAGATAAACTACTTTCTGACCTCGTAGCTCTCAATTCGACTCATCAGTTTGCAGTATTTTCACTTTCGAAAAACATTTAACTAATTTAACTTTTGCTTACCACATAAAAAGCCATATTAATTCTTGAAAATATCTGAAAAGTACATCAAGCAAATGATTACAGAGCTAACAAAAATATTGTAAATCTTTCGAGAAAAATATAAGACCATCCATGCCCTTAAATTTTAGTATTTAGCCTACCATATACCAAAAAATATGTGCATTAATTAACATTCTGGTTCATTGGACCCGTGGTGTAGATGAACAAATGAATAAGCTGATTTGATACTCCATAAATTTATTTATCTAAAAAGGTTAGTCAGATTAAATGTCAGAAAGTAACAAATATTTCAATATATATTTGTTTTTGATTAAAATAAATATTATATTAAGTAAATTTATAATTATTATATAAAAATGTATTCCTATGTAAATAATAATTAATCACTTTATCTCATTACATTGAAACGCGTTTGTTTTGAGAATAAATTTTATAATAAAAATGACCTTGTTTGCTTTATTAATAAAAATGCCATTGTATATGTTAGGTAATATATATATCTGCAACACAAATATTTTCTTCAGACATTAGAAAATTAAAAAATTCAGTAAAATTTATTATATAACTATAATTAGATTCTTTAACACGTTGCCGTACATTTTTTTCAACATCGTGCCCAAAAACACTTTTTTTAATTATTTAATATTGTCATAGGAAATTAAGCATCGATTCCATGTTTGAAATCGAAACTCATCACACGATTCCACAGTTTTCACAAGAAAACTATCGACGGCTATAGCCGCAATTTGTTTATCATGACTTTTTTCCTAACTCCGGAACAAATGACGGCTATAATCGTCGCTACAGAAGTAGCAGGAATTTTCTTGAAAGGTTCAAAAATTGCTTTTGTAACCAACAGAAAGTTAATGCCGTCAGGAATTTTAATAGAAAGTAGTTTTCCCAAACGTTATAAATGGGTATGGGCGTTCTATTTTTAAAAATATTTAATCTTTACATAAGAAAATTAATATTTTATTTATCACAAAATAGAATCACAAATAAAATAAAACAAAATAAAATCAATTTCAGGTAACAAATTTTCATATTCATTTCATCGAAACATTAGACATATCTCAGGCGGGAAAGGATTCAAAACATCCTGGACATAGTGGTGGATTTTCTGGTCATGTTTTACATCTATAGGATGTCTCTTTTAACTTTTTTAGCCGAGAATTGCTTGCAACGTAGAAAATAAGTTTTGCGTTTGAACTCAATGGGTAAGGGAATCTTTTCCAAGAAATGTTGATTTGTGGATGTAGACGGTAACGAATTTGTATTTTGTTTCGGCCGACCACGCAATGGTGTTAATTTCGATAAATTTTTTCCGGTAGTCGCAGTATTTGGTAGTGTGATTGAATCAGCATAACTCTAAACTGTAGAAATGTTGTTCAGTTATGAAACTGACAATAGATGAAGTAGGAATTCCAAACTCAGAGATCCAAAAGATGAAAAATAATTTTTTTATACCATTTTATCGATTTTCGTGGTGATGAATAGTAAGAAATCATCTGATCATATCTATCAATACCGGACATATTCAAATTATATTCAGCTATATCATTTGGTTTCTTCTTCTTTTTCTCATATTTATTACTGACTTCAATCATTTCCGGATGATGATTAGTTGTTATGGATAGAACTTCCCGTTTATCATGCCATTTTGATATATAAATTTGACCTTTTCTGCGCCAAATATGTTCTCCATTTTTTAACTTTTTTGAAGTTACTTCATTTGGATTTCCTTTCCTGTTAGAACGAAGCGTACCCATTGTGTGTGTTTTGTATAACAAAAGCTCCTTTAATAGATCAATGTTATTGTAAAAATTGTCCATAAACAAATGATGTACTTTATGCAAATACAGTTGCATCAATCGTAAAACAATATCATTGTTTTTGACGATACCACTGGGTTATCTGTTTTCCCTTATAAATTTCAATATTTAGGACATATCCATTCGTCGTAGTAAGTTAAAATAGTTTTATGCCATATCTTGCTTTTTTTCCCGTCAGAAACTTAGGTAACCAAGAAACAATAAAAGAGATTCATCCAGTGAAAGTGCTTTCAACTGTGAAAATGCTACTTGAAAATTAGCAAGAATTGGCTTTAGAAGAGGAAGAATTTTTTTCAATTTTTCGGTACTTCTGTCTGGATCTTCAGTATAATGCCCGTTGATGCATCGTAGTAACTGTTCAAAACGGCGTCCAGACATGGTGTATGGAAATATTGGTGAGTAGGGGGAAAATGGGCATTCGGCCTACACCCCCCCTAGCCGTAACCATGGCAACGGTATGGGTTATCGTGGTTACCATGGCAACCGTCCCGATTACCATAGTAACGGCCGCGGTTACCATGGCAACGGTCGCGGTTACCATAGCAACGGTCGCGGTTACCATGGCAACGGTCGCGATCACCTTAGTTACGGCCGCGATGTCCCACGGGGGGTTACCGTTACCACGGCA
>MQRK01241067.1:36710-46941 GCA_001938485.1 Girardia tigrina | reverse complement strand
ATTGGCTGAAATAAAATATTTTTATAGTCATTTTTAAACATTAATTTGATTTTAATTAATTAAAAATTTACAAAAATAAAATCAATAAAATTATTTAAAAGTTGCAATAATAAAAATTAAAAATTTGAATATTAAATCTAAATTTAAATAAATTAGTTTCAGATTATAAGAAAATAAATATTGATAATCCATCTAGTTAGGAGAGGCACAATCCCAAATCAACATACAACATTTAAACATGCAAAAACTACACAAAAACATCTACACACCAAATATTCCTCACAGGGAAAGAGTCTCATGTGAGGCATTAATAATTAAAGCGGTTAACCCAGCAATTATTGTTCAATCAAGTGACTCATCAACTTATCAACTTTATATATAATCTTAACAGCCACAATCAGAATCGTCTGATGATGACGGATATTCCGTCGAAATATATTGATCTAATAAAAAATTATATTTTAAAATGGCGTCTTCTAATTTTCTAAAAACAACTGTCATTGTTTCTTAAATTTATCAGTAAATATTAAAAATATTTTCCAATATTATTATAAAAAATAATTCCAAAACAGAGAATTAAATAAAAAAAATATATTTTTATGATTTTTTATAATTTAAAAATATTTTATTAAAATCAAAATATCGACATTCCACCTACAAAACGAATTGCGCTCCATTAAAATTTTCTATAATTTAGTTTTTCACCACAAATATGCACTGAAATTTTTTGCGACTTGCAGACATTTTCAACTTATTTATAAGTTAATTTGAGCCCTTTTTGAAAAAAATTTTCAATTAATAATATTAATTTAATTATTAAATTCGACGTTTTTTTCGCGGCGTTTTGTCGTAGATCCGAATTTGTGTACTTGCCGAATTCACGAAATCAGCAATGTTTTTTAGATTTTTTTAATTCAATTAATATTAACATTTAATATGAAAAATATCAATTTAAAAAGAAAAATTATCAATTTAATATGAAAAAGATGTTTTAAAAATACAAACATTTACAATTCAGCTTGTCACCAAGGAAGAAGTTTAAATAACTATGAATAAAAATTTTACATTTGGATATTTATAATAAATTTTTTTTTGCACAATAAATTAATATTTTCCGTTGCCTTTATCTCCCTTTGCAAACAAATGATTTTTCTTTCTTGTTATCTTGATGCAAAATACCACGTGCGCGATTAACGGCAAAAAAAATTGAGAGTCATGTATGTATCGGTTATTATTAATCCATCTATTCACGTGAGTGCTAGATGCTAAGCGACACAAATATAACGTATGAAAATTCAGGTAAATTCGTTTAAATTAAATTCAGTCAATTTTCAATACGAATTTAGTACGATTTTCATTTTTACTTAATTAATCAGTCGAATACAACCCGTGTGAAGTGCAAAATGACTGGGAAAGATGAAACTCCTTTGCAAAAAGGTGAAAGACTTCGAAAAGCTCGAGAGAAAAATTAGGAATAAGCGCGAAAGTGAAATTCCTGGACAAAGAGAAATCAATGTTTAAATAATTCCATGTAGCCCTTTACATAATAATATTGAAAATATACCGAACATTTAAGTATATGAAGCCCCAACAGTCTTTCTTAAGACCACAATAAATAGTCTTTCTCAAGGCTTAAAATATTTGGGATTCATCGCTGACACTGGGATCTAGTGAGGGAATCGAGGGAGAAATTCATCACATCATTGAAAGGATAAGTCTTAAATGTCAATACCAAATTCTCATGAAATGAGAACAGGTAAAGTACCAATATGTACATAAATATGTGAATAAAATCGAAAATAAAAACATGTTGTCTATATACATCAAAATCATTTGCAAACACTATGGAAAATGAAAGCAAGATTTTTAATTTTTTTAAATCTCTTCTTGTTTCGTAGTTATTTTATATTTTTTCATACTAAATTGTAAATTTTTCATAATATATACATTTTTTCATATCAAATTTATATTTCTCGTATTAAATTGATATATTTTCATATTAAATACATAATCTTTCATTTTTAATTGAGAACTTGTCATATTAAAAGAAAAATTTATCCTATAGTTAGTGAATTCGTCAAATGCATTGCCGAATACTCAAATTCGACATAATATCTATATACATATACAAGGTTTTTAAGGTTTCCAGTGGGGTGTAACCTAAGAAAATGTGAGTGTACAGTATAACATTGATTTTTACTCAAAAATTGTTACATCACACATGTACGAGAGGGAGAGAGAGTGGATGAAATAGCAGTGTGTGTATTTTTTTAAGAACCCACTATTTACCTATAAATAGCTAAATACATCTACAAAAGTTGGGTGTACATTGTACATATATATATATATATATATGGAATTTAGAAACCTATTTTACAAAGCTTTTTACTCAATCAATTTTTCTCCCATCATTGCACATTTACTTATCCTCGATGTCAATATATGATTATGTGAAAATTTGATCAAACTAGTAAATCAAAAAACTGTTTTTACAAAAAACAAATGTTTAAACTGTAATAGAAACGTTTTGGTTTTTTCCTTCCATGCTTTATAATAAATTTATTCTGTTATTAGTAACTATTTAATTGCAAAATGGAGTTTTCAAAATTTTTGGTATGAAATTTTCCCTTCAACAAAAGATTTAAATAGTTACTAATAACGTAATTAATTTATTAAAAATTAATGTAATACTAATTTTCCCCTCTACAAAAGATAATGAAAAAAATTCTGTTAACCAAGTAGAATTCTGCCAGCATAAAGAATGGATATGAAATATTTTTTTTTGATTTACTGGTTATCAATTTCAACTAAACATTTCCCTCTTCTCAGCATTAAACAAGTCGATTATAACTTTAAACCAATAATAAATTAAAATAATTCAAATAAATATATAATTTCAGAACAAAATTTTTAAATTTAAAATATATTTTTTTATGACAATATATTTCGATAGATCAACTGTCATCGTGAGGTCATTGATACAATTCCTTGGTTCTCTTGTATATGATTATACAGTTAATTGCAAGAAATCATACTGATCGAAAATTCTAAATAAACTGGTTCAGTGTTCCTTGAGAATTGATCTTAAGGAGTGTGAGGAATTTTTTGAATTGAGTGTTGATATTGTGCATGTGGTATGTTGATTCGGATTGTGTCTCTCCTACCCAGATGGATGATTTGTATTTTCTTTGATTCCTACTAATTAAAAATAATTTAATTTAATTTTAAAATAAAAAGATTTAAAATAATATTTGAATGTAATATTCAATTTTTAATGTAATTTAAAATTTTAATATATTACTTTAATATGTTCTTTTTTTAAAAATGTTTAGATTTAATTTAATCAATTAGATTCTTTATAATCAATAAATTTTATTAAGATTTTTATTTATTGAAAATAATTAGTGTGAATTCAGATATTAATCGAGAAAATGTAAAATAGCGAAAGTCTTTTGAATAATTGTTGTCATAACAATTGTGATTGTTGTGCTAATAAATGTTTGAAAAATCATATTGATGTTGTTAATAAGGAGGAACTTGTCTTTTTGGCGCAAATTTTTTTGATTTTTTTCTGTATTTTTATATTAACTTACTTTTTATGTATCCATGGAATTTAGAAACTTATTTTTGAAGATCTTTTACTCAATCAATTTTTTCCAAACTTTGCACACTTACTCATTTACGATGACAATAAATGATTATGTGAAAATTTATTCGAAAAAACTTTAAGGTCTCAGAATTGTGAAAAAACAGTTCCATCGGAGTTCATGAACAATATTAATTGAAAAAAATCTACTTAAATTATAAGTAGTTTATATTATGCAAAAAAGTATTAATAAATTAATAAATATTAATATTAAAAAATGTAATAGTAATTTTCTCTTCTACAAAAATTCTCTTGACAAAGTAGAGTTCTGTCAGCATAAAAGAATTAATATAAAATTTTTTTTGATTTATTAGTTTTGAAAGAATTTAAAGAATATATTTTGGCTCTGAATTTTTTAAAATAAAATTTTGGTTACCAAAAAATATTTCAAATTATTTATTATTTCTGTAGACTTTTTTTTATAATAACAGAAATTAAACACCCTAAGTTACATGACAAAAACCATCGACTAAAAAATACGTCACCAAATATGGAGCCAAAAAAACCTGTACCCATCTTAAGGTAACATTGACCTGAAGAACAATGTTTCGCATGACAGTCTCTCCTAATAACTAACGAAATGCTCACACAGACTCTTGAAATCATTAATTTTATTACGCCGTCAAGTATGACATTTATAGAACTAAAGTTTATTGATAATTTACCATTACAAATATTTATGTCATTCATCAAAGTATGCACCCATATTATCGACACACTGTTGTCATTTGAGCGGCAACTTGTTAAGGCTATTTGAATACAAATTTGGTGGGCGAGAATCTATAAATTTTTCGAAGGCCATTTTTACGGCAGGTTCGGAATTGAATTTTTCTCCGATGAAAGTTGTTTAAATTGCGGAAGAAATGGTAGTCATTTGGGGCTAGATCTTGTCAGAATGGAGGATGATTATACAAAAAGAATGAATTTGATGTCGGCATGTATGCAAGCAGTTTGAGCAGCGGAGAACAATCAAAGACCCGAGACTGAGAGTGAGAACAATTAGAGAGATGGTTACCCTAATGCCATATAGTGAGATGCCGAATCTGATTGGAGGGTGTTTCGCCGAGAGACAAATTTTAGAAATGAGTATTTTGTATTAACAGAAGATCACTTTGCTGTATATATAAATGCTAGTACTGCAAGACACAAAAAGATGACTCTGAAACCAAGTGTTGTTACTATAATCAGTAGAGGTAATGTGAAATTCATATTATAAAGGGTGGGCCAAAAGTAACTACACAATTTATTTAACCTATAGTTTCTTTTCCTTTTATTAAATTTAACAAACAATAAAACAAAAATAAACTTTAAAAGTTATATTTTATTAATTTATCTTTTAAAGATTACATTATTTAGGTGTTTTCCATTTCCCGATTGACAAATTCTACATCTTTTTATGACAGTTTCCATTACCCTGTTTAAAATTGATGGCTTAATCGATCTTATTTCCTCGGTTATAATTTTCTTTAGATCTGATATTGAACTTGGGTTTCTTTTGTATACACAGTCTTTTAGATAACCCCATAAGAAGAAATCAGGTGCGTTAAGATCTGAAGATCTTGGAGGCCACTCAATGTTACCACGTCTTGAAATAATTCTGTCATCAAAATTATCTCTTAGCAAATTCATAGTCTCATTTGCAGTGTGACATGTGGCCCCGTCCTGTTGGAACCACATATCCGGTTTATTTTCGATNNNNGGTAAAACAATCTCTCTGATCATTTGACGATATCTTATTCCATTCACATTGATTTGGTGACCATCAGTATCTTCGAAAAAATAAGGCCCAATTATTGCTTCAGAAGTAATACCGCACCACACTGTGCATTTTTGGGGATTTGAAGTTCGTTCAATAATCTCCATGGGATTTCCTGAACCCCAGAACCTCTAATTTTGCTTATTTATATACCCGTCCATCCAAAAGTGAGCCTCATCAGTCATTATCATTTTGTCAATGAAATCTGTAATTTCGACCACCATTTGCAGAATTCTGACAGAATAATGAGCTCGTTTCTGAAAATCATTCGGTTGAAGTTTTTGGCAGATCTGAATTTTGTAGGCCTTCATTTCCAGATCAATTTTTAAAATTCACCTAAGAGATGTCCTCGAAATATTCAGATGACTAGAACATTTTCTTGTCGATAATCTTGGTTTGAATTGAACATTTTCTTCTACGCGTTGGATATTTTCTTAGGATCTCACAATCTTAGGACGCCCAAATCTTAGCAAATCTACCACACATCCAGAAGTCAAAGATTTATTTAAAATATTTAAAATTGTTCTTCTCTCTGTTACATTTTTAGTTTTATAACGCTTTTGAAATTCGCGCTGAACAGAAATAATTGAATTATTGAATTTTATTGAAGATTCGATCATAAATATTCTTTGCTCCGTTGTGTATCTTGGCATGATAAAAATTCAAGGCCCGTGGAATAAAATAATTTAAAAAATTGTAAACAAAAGTAAACCTGAAAAAAAAATTAAACAAAATAAACTGTGTAGTTACTTTTGGCCCACCCTTTATATTGAATTTTAATCGTTTACTGTAGATTCAGCGTACTTATTTGCAAAGGACTGTCTATAGATTTATAAAAAATAATTTTGTTAAAGCTTTGGGAAAATTATTTTTCAAAAATATCAAATTAGCGTTCACAAGACTCAATAGTATTAGGTTGGAATAAAAATTTTGTTAATTATTTAAAAACTGTAAATAATTTTTTTAAATTTAATTTTGTCTTATATGATTTTATATATTATATATTCTTAGGAGCATTTTGATATACTAATCGCATTATACAGCCTTATCGATAATTATTAAAAATAAGTAGAAGTTTTAATGTCAAAAAAGAGTGAAGAAATATATAACGTGATTTTTCATTGATTCAAACATGGTCGTACAACATTAGAAGTGTCTAAAACATTAGCGCTAGAAACAGCCGAGATATAACGACTGAAAAAACCATGTTTCGATAGTATGCGAAATTCTGTTATGGCAGCCAAAAAGCGCTTTGGACACCCAACAACCATTAATAAACGAGTGCTAGGCCGTTTCATTGAAGCGTATCCGACCCAAACAACGGTCGAACTGACCGCTGAACTTCAAACTTCCCATACAACTATTATTCGGAATCTTCAGAAAATGAACAAAAAAAATAAACGTTACGAGGTCAGCACGAACTCAACGAGATGCTAAAAATTTGTATAATTAAAGACTGTTCTGAGCTATTACACAAATTCAGCCGAGGTGATTTGCAACGGATTTTGACATGAGATAAGAAGTGGGTTGTCTTCGATAACCGGAAACGCAAGAACGAATGGCGGAGTCCAGGTAAAATTGGAAAACGGGCACCTCGAAATGATCCGCATCAAAGAAAGATGATGTTGCGTGTTTCGTGGATGGCATTAGTATCTGTTCACTGGGAACTTCTTTCGCGCGATCAAACCATCACTTCTGAAGTTTATTACACCAAATTAGATAGTGTTTAGGCCACTTTGCATGCTCGTTATATCAACACGGCTCGTGTTTTTTTTCAAAAAGATAACACCACATCTCATGTTTCTTATCGAACTCACTAAAAATCAACAATTGTTTGTCTTCAAGGCTCGGTTGTGTGAATAATTCTAACCGTTTCTGTTATGTATGTGCACAATTCACAGCAAAGACGAAAGATGCTTTAATATTCTGATGGAAAAGGCATAAAGCCTTTATTTTGGCGAGAAAGTGGGAGGACAAGATAAGAGCTGAGTCCTCATACAATTCGTAACCGTTTAGCTTTACATCATTGACTACAGGGTAATAGAAAAATGCCCATTGATATATTCCCATGCGATGGAGAGTGCAAACAGATCATACTGCTATTTTTAGTTAACGAAACTAGAAGGCTCCACCTGCAAGATCAAAATGCAAAAGCATCAGATAAAATATCCAAATGTCCCCTCAGTCGCTTTTCCCGTTCCTCATGATGTCACTCTTCCCGTTCTGTCTCCCCCGCTTTCCGAAGAAACAGAAAATTACTGAAGGATCTAACGAAGAAGAAAAAGGTTCCTCTTCAAAGAGTGATATAAAGTTATGCCGAAAGCGAGTGCTATTGCCACCTTATCACCCAGTCCGATTTAAATAACTTGATTAAAGTTCCAGGCTTGGAATTTTTCTCTGTGTTAAGAAAAAAGTAAAACTTTGTGCCAATGTAATCAATAACCTTTGATTTTATTTCTATAAATTTCACACTTGACGACCTAATATTTATATTCATTTGGAAAAATAAAAATATAAAGTTATAACTAATAATAATGATAATAGCAATAACAATCGATCTGTTTGTCTTACTTGTAACACACAACCTGCCTACTGTTTCCAACATTGCCATACTTATCGAAGCAATCACCAAATGTGTTATTATGCTGAGTGTCGCCAGTCTCGAACCCGGTACAGTTCAGACAACACAGTGTTCTCTCAGATAGCCATCTGGCCAGACATTTCAGTCGAATTGCATCGATGAGATTTCAGATTGTTTTGGGTTTCATGTGAAGGCCAAAATCGAATGGATTACATTGAATGTGAGGAATTTTATGTCAACAATTAACTTTTGGTTTGCTGTCAGTTGTCATCATTATCATATGTCCCCATTACCTTGTGAAGTACGGATCGATAGAGAAAACAAATCGATTTCTCAAGCGACAATAGATAGCTTCCAATGGTTGGTTTGTGAGACGGGAATTGATCGCGTTTTGCTTAATTTTTAGGAAATATGAAATAAATTAATTTTAATCCAATAATTTATTGTTGAAATGTTTTTTATTATCTTTGTTTTGTTTTTAATTATATTTTTAATTATTTCCCTGTAGTTTGCTAACATAGTACATGGTGTGGTATAATCTGATGATGAGATTGTCTTCTCGAAACGCGTCATCTTATTTTTACCATTTATAACATTGTTATCATTTATAGGAAATGGTAAATTAAATTATAATCAATTTAAATCATGATACCAATTAAGTATAAAGTAAACTTAAATTATGTTACCAATTATAACAAATTTTAGATTACAATTAAAAAGAACTGAGGATGATGTGAAAATAAATCGAGACATGTCCGGAATAATAAAAAGTGCTTTTATTTTTTTTATTCTTAGATTAGATTATTTAGATTATTTAGATTACTTTCTAGATATGTATCCATGGATTTTAGAAACCTATTTTTGAAGGCTTTTTACTCAATCAATTTTCTCCAATCTTTGTACACTTACTCATTCTCGATGACAATAAATGAGCATGTAAAGATTTGATCGAAAAAAATTTTTAAAGTCCCAAAATGGGAAAAACGAAAAATTCGGAGTTTCTGAACAATATTAAATGAAAAAGATCTACTTATAAATTATAAGTACCGTATTTTCACGCAGATAACCCGCGGGTCATATATGATTTTATCTACACCGTACGCCACTCACAGGGTATAAAAGTAGGCGGCGTATCCTAAAATATACACGATAGCAACTAACATTACACGATGATAATTAATGGGTAATGTGTGATTTTACCTACCCCTAAAAATTATGCAGGTTATATGCGTGAAAATACGGTAGTTTATATTAATTTTTTGTGTTTTTTTGAAATCATTTTTTAATGAAAACTTTATTGGCAAAGTAGAGTTCTGTCTGCATCAAGAATGGATATGAAAAATTTAATTTTTTGATTTACTAGTTAGTTCTATAAAATTGATGTATTTTTTATGTTTTACGTAATTATTTAATTGTTGTTAAAATTTTAAATTAAAAATCACTTCATAAATTATTTGGTGAATTGAAAATTTTAACTAACTCCTCATATAAATAAAGAATAATAATCTTAGACAAACTATACAAATAATAACAATAAAAATCCATCGGTTTGTCTCACTTGTAACACACGATCCGCCTATTGAATAAAATCCAATAAATAAAACTCTACTTTAATCAAGTCTAGTTTATCAATCCAAATGTCACAAATGCGAAGTCTTGTACATTGAAAGGAAAAGTCGTCCTCTCCATACTAGAATTTCTGAAGTTACTCAATCGAGTAGAAATAGTTCAATTTTGAGACATTAAAAAATGTCAATGTAATTATAATTAAGATTTACAAGTATTTTAAAATAATTTTCACACTAATTATGAGAGAACTATTGCCAGAGCATTGTTATTTAAGCATCATAAGCCCTGCCTAAACGTGCACTGTGATTCATCCAAGCATATTAATGTTTTTAAATGACATTTTAATATATTAATTTTTTAATAACATTAAAATATTTTTAAAGCATGTTTTCAGACGTTTTGTGTAAGTTTTTTAACTGTACAAATATTAATCAATCACTTTATCATTACACTGAAGATGCTGCAATGACCGTAATATATTGCCAACAGGACCATGATAAAATGCATTAGGAATAGTTTTAAAAGAACCATCCATAATCAAGTAGAATGCCGATGACAGTCGCAAGTTTAGTATTTCGAAAATATAATTTGATTAAAGCTTTTTTATACAACTATTGGACATGTTTCGATGTTTACATACATCATCATCAGCAATTTTTGGATGTTTAGTATATGAATA
>MQRK01241066.1:1164-15755 GCA_001938485.1 Girardia tigrina | reverse complement strand
TCGAAACATGTCCAATAGTTGTATAAAAAAAGCTTTAATCAAATTATATTTTCGAAATACTAAACTTGCGTTCACAAGACTCAATAATATATATATATATATATATATATATATATATAGAAAAAGATGCCCGAATGTTTGATTTTCTTCCAATTCATACCAAAATATTTCCTGTTAAGGAGCATCAACCGTAATACAGAATACGATATTTGGATTTTTAACAAAAAACCTGTAGAATATTAAAATGTATTTAAATAATTAAAAAATAAAAAAGAACAATAAAGATTATAATTCAGAAATAATATTCCTATTGGGAAATATTATTCGTATTACTAGTCTTGTAACCATAATTTTTTCACATAAAGATTAAATGTCACTTTTTTCAGACAGCTGCGAAAAGAAATATAATATTTTAACAAAATAATATAATTATGTAAAATTAGAATCGTTAAATATTTAAAGTTAAATATCAAAATGTATAATGATTCAAAATAAAAACATATTTTCAATACATTTATTGATTTAAGAAAGATTTGTACTTTTCAAGGAAAATAAAATAAAAATCTGATTAGCTATTTTAAGATTAGCGATTAATTTTTCATATATGAAATGATAAAAGACCGGGAAAATTTGTTATGGATACTGAGTTTAGGGACATATTAGCATAGACTTTCTGCATTTAAAATGTGCAGTATGTGGACCAGCAGGCCATCATCACTAAGTATGTTTTAGAAAAGAAGAAGGAATGTGGTGCGATAATCGATATCAATATAATAAACGGGATTCGTCTGACAAAAGGATAATCGATTGACTAGATGAAACAGATGAAACTCCCTAATAGGGAGTTGAAAAAGAGAATTAGTCAAACTTCGAGGCTATATCACATCATTAGGTGATCGGAGCTCACATATATATAATATTTGTCTAAAAAGTATGTTTGTCTGTTTTTTTGTTTGTTTGTCGATCACGCTTTTCTATGGGAAATTGCCGAGGAACCAGAGTGAATCTACTTAAGTACATAGTAAATCTTAATCGCCCGCATCAATACAATTCTGTCAGTACAGCGCCTTCGCCGAAAGACGCCTGGAAATTTTTATGAAATTATCAATAAAATACTAATTTATTTGATCAATGACCATTTTTATCACTTATTTACTAATTATATTTTTAAAAATCAATTTAGGTTAAATTTGCAAAATTTCGTTATCATCTGATTCACGGTTTGTCGGTCAAGCTCAAATTTTACTATGATCATATATATGCTGTTAAAATGAGAAATATTGGAGGAAAAGTGAGTGTATCCGCGTAAAGTCGAGATAGCTCTGCATAGTCCGCATCGAGACGGTTCTGTCTGTACAGCGCCTCGTCGAAAGGCGCCGGGAGTCGATTTAATAGACTGACTGTTAAATCAACACAGAATTCGAAACAGTTAATAATAAAGTATAATAATTACGATTTAAAAATTAAAACAGAAACTTTGAAAGTCGAAAATTCAGCTCATCCGTCACATATGACGGGTCTTTTTCTAGTATAATATATTAATACAAAAACAACGAAACATTCAATCCAATCATTTTTAATCAATATTTGATTTCGTGATAGCCCACAAATTCTTCGCTGTATTGCAGCTAATTCATGGAGTGTTCCTTGTAGAAGTCGTTGGAGTCTGCTGTAGACATTCCTATAAATGAGATATCACTAGTTGGACAAAACTTCCAAAACTTCCTAAACCAACACACGTCAATTGAATTTACATTCGGTGATTGGGGTGACCATTCCAAGGTTTTAGGTGTACCTGCAGTTTTTTTGATCCTAAATAATTAATACAAAGTTTTGATGTATGTTTTGAGTCGTTATCTTGCTGAAACACGAACCCTTGACCAATCAAATCGATGCCTCATGAAATTACGCTTCGCTGAAATATCCGGATGTAGTCTACTTTTGCATTTTCTCATCAATTTTCACCAAGAAATAAACACCAGCATAACAAAAAAGTCCCATACCATAAAACTACCCCCCAAAAAATTAAAAGTTGGGTTTGTGCATTGAGATCCGTGCAAATTCAGTAACAAAAAATAATTAACCGATTAATCAAAAAAATGAAATTAAAAAATTTCAAAGCTCGCTCAGATTGGTTGACCAATTTAATTTTCTCCAATATTCGGCAAACAAAACCAACAGTTCGACATATTCTGTCAATTTAAGATGAACACAGAACTATTTGTTCGGGTTTAAATTTAAATTATAACAACATTTTTTTTATTAATCTATTTTTACAGACATTTAAATAATAAGCAGCAAACGTTGAAAAACGAAACAACGAATGAATTTGAAAGTTCAAAGGGAAGGACGTCGAAAAATAATAAAAAGATTATAATATAATAATTATATTTGTAGTTTTCGAAACAAAGATCTTTTGGAATTATTTATTTAAAGAATGGAAATTTAAAATAGCAAAAAATAAAGACCATTAAATAACCGAAAAGAATTTTTGAAAAACAAAAAATTTCACAAAAACGAAATTAAATTAAATAATAAAATAAAAAATAATTGCTCCAGTTTTAAGTCAATAAAATTTAAAATAAACGTTTCTTCAAAAAATTCGAGAGTCGTCATTTAAATTTTTGGTCAACAACAATTAGTTTGAATTTGTATAATTCAACTGATGTAATTTAATGTATTAAATAAAATTCGAAATTATTGATGGGCTCTTATTTTAAACAGAGTGAGACACCAACTACTTCTAACAGTCTTGTAACAACTTTTCAATAAATAATTTATATTAATTACTATTATTATTGTTCGAAAACTGTGGGATATACATAAATTAATGCATAAAAGAAGTATTAATAGAACAATAAAAATAATTGATTAAAAGAAGTTTAACATATCCAATAAAACATTTCTCTTATTGTATTTAATAAAAGAGCCTACAAAATAAGAAAATTAAACGAAAAATTTTATTCAAAATACATAAAAAATAAATATAGAATCATGAATATAATTTATTTTATCGAATTCCGGAGGATGTTGATATTGTAAACAAATAAATATTCAGTATTAACAATTATAATTAAAAGCAATCTATATATAAATGTTAATACCGTATTTATAGAATTAGCATAATTGATAGTACATTATTAGAATATATTAGTATTATTACAACATTTTATTATACAAATAGTACATGATTAGTAATATGAAATACCAGGTTGAATCAATAAGTATTCATGTTTTTAGTAAATATGTTTTTAGTTTTGTTTTATCAGATAATTTAAATTTTATAAGCAACATTTGATTTCAATTTAAAGTCCATAAAGCAGTTAATCAAACTACTCTTTAAAAGTTAAATCTTTAATCTTCATTCCCCTATTTTTTAAATTTTAGAATAATTGAAGCTAAAAAAGTAATTTGTGTCTTATTACGACATTAATGGAAAAAGGGCCTCTCAGCAGCAGCTCCAACTCGAGAAATCTGAAAAGTGGAAGGTAAGTATGCGATCAAGGAAAATACAGCTCAGTTGTAGTTTCCTCGTTTTAATCAGGAAGATACCAGGGAGATAATAAAAGCCAGAATTACGCAAGATATATGCGAAAGTATTGGGAGGTTTATGTGGTAAAAATAGGGATAAGAAACTGATTTGGACTAAAGAATGTGATGAAGCTATTCAAAAACTAAAAGAAAGAATGATTAAAACCACGATTTTGGGATATCCTTATTTTAACAGACTTCATACTGGATACAGATGCAAGTTTTTATACGATAGGGGCGGTGTTATCACAGAAAGACGAATGTGGAAGAAAAAGGGTGATTACGTATGGATCACATAAAAATGAATAAACATGAACTAGGCTATTGCATTACAAGAAAAAAAACTACTTGAAATCTATTATTTCACACAGCATTTTAAACATTTCTTGTATGGAAAAAGATTTCTGTTTCGAACAGATCAAAAAGCTATTACGTTTATGATGACTACAAAGAACCCTATCACACACCAGTTCCAAACATGGATAAAATTTCTGAGTAGTCTTGACATGAAAATTGAATATCGAAAAGATAAAAAGCATTCAAATGTAGATGTAATGTCAAGAAATTCGTGTGAATTGTGTAATCAGTGTCAGACAATGTATGAAGAGGCTAAGAAATGAACGATAAAAAGAAGAATACTAGCACTAAGCGAAGAATCAGATATTTTTAAATGGCAGAAGAATAATAATGAAATAAAAAGGAAAATCAAAGACATTAGTAAACTCAATAACCCCAGAGCCAGCTGTTTTTAGGAGTGAATTATTACAGGAGATGAAAAGTGGATTTTCTTCCGTTATTCTAATGGAGGTAAGCAATGGCTTCAGAATGATCAGCCAACTCAGCAAGTTGTTCGTCGAAGTCACATCAAAAAGAAGGTGATGTTGTGTGTTTGGTGGGATTTTGAGGGACATGTGCACTTGAAACTTGCTTCTGATGATCGAACCATCGATGATAACCTTTATGCTGAACAATTTCAGTAGAGCAATTCTACAGCCTGACTATGCTCCAGGTCATAAATCACGAAAGGTGAAGCAGAAAATTCAAGGCATGCAAGGCAACGAAGTCATTTCCCACCCAGCGTATAGCACGAACCTTGCCTCTTCCGATTATCCTCTGTTTTGGTCTCTAACAATTCTTACAAGGGAAGCGCTTTGGTTCAGAGGAACAGGTCAAAACTGGAATCCACGAATTTTTTGACTCCAAGACAATTGCATGGTATCACCTTGGGATTGAGCAATTGGAAGAAAGATGGCTTCGAGTCATTGAAAATAACATTTGTGTGAATATAATAGTCGCATAAAACATGAATAACTTTTGACTGAACTTCGTACTATTTATCTGTATAATTATAAAAATTATAGAAGACTACATAATTATAACTAATACCCGTTTGAATGCATTCGAAGGAAATAGTATATTGGCCAATAAAGTCGTCACCGATAGAATCATCATCTAAGACTAGAAATCGTACAAGGGCCATTTGAGAAACTGCAACTTCAAATTCAAAAGACTCATCAAAAACAGGATTATATGCATTCCCATTTACTGTTCTTGTTCTTTCCTCTGAACAATCAGCTGGAGTTCCACAAAGTTGAATGACAACATACGGATCAATTACATTCCCTTTGGAGGTTGATCCTCGAGGTTTAGGTAATTGTTGAGCACTTATTATACGAATATGAAGAGTCTAAAATGTGAAACAAACAATTAATCATCATAATTACACATTGTTCATACTTGAGGAAGTACGTCAGGAATTCCATCTTTGTGATGCATATCCAATAACAATTGATGTCGCATTATTTCTGGTTTAAGAACGTAACCGCAATTACCATTACGTGAAAAAAACCCAGCACTTAAATCCATCATTAAACCCATTGTTTGGTAATTAAGAGCAACAATTTGACAACCACAATTCCACAAATCTTGAGGATTATAATTACTACTGTCAACGCGAGTAATATTGGGATAAACACAGACTAAGTCGCTTTTATTATGATACATAAAGCTCTGACTGTTCTCGTTAGCTAATCTGATAGCATGTAATTCCGACAGAAATGCTACCTCTGGTACCCAGTAATTGGTATCTGGCGACTTTTTAGAGTTACAACATTGACCGGGCGCTAAAAATAAAAATATTCAATGTAAAAAAGCTCAATGTTTAGTTTGTTTAATAAATACAAATTCGTGGCTATGAAAATAAAATGTTTTTCGACCTTTAAGGACTGTATCTTGTTTCAATTAAGTTTTAAAAGAAAATTACTATTATTTAATTGAATTAATTTTGAATTTCATTGACAAATGAAAACATAACATGAATTTGCAAAAACGTATCAGAATTTATCCTTAAAAATAATTTACATCAATATGGCAGAATACCATTATGACTTTATACGATTAAACAATATTTGTGTTTCACGAATTTTTTTAAGGTACCTTTACACATCTTTATACATCTTAATACAAAAGAAAGAAAACATTAAATAGTATCTTTAACTACTATTTGCTGTCTGAATCACTGTAAAAAATGAATTAAAAATGTAAAAGTAGGCTTTATATAATTAAATTAGTATTGAGAAATAAATAATTTCTTAAAGAAATGAAATTCGAACATCAAAAACAAAACAAAACCCAGTCCACAAACCCCAATCAATTAGAAGTTCCGGTAATAACAAAGAACGTTTATGACAAGTTGACATTCGGAAAATTAAATGATTTTCTATGAATAAAGCTGATTTTGGATGTAAAATTGACGGCAACGATAAACATGGATGTTCTAAGAAGCAAAAAGTTTGAAAAAGCAATTGAAAATCCAAATACCATGAATTATATTTACTATTATATTTAATAGTAAAACCATGGCCTTCGGGAATAATAAACATTAATAATAATTACAATTACTATTGAATTTAAATTCATACAAGACCGTTCTAAATACTGAAGAAGAGAGCAACCACTATTTTTCAAATAAATGACGTCATTTAAACAAAATGTATCTGTCTTGAAGAACACAAATCTCATAAAAAACTAATTACTTTTCTCGTCAACATAAAATGAAGATAATTTGCTAGATATAACCCTATAAAAGTACTCCATATACTCTCTAAAATGTGCTATATATCAAATTTAATTCGTTTAAATATTCAATTTCCAATTCATAAATAATTTAAAAATAACAAAAATTATTTTCCTAATTTTGGAAATTATTACAGGCATTACAGTTGTATGCAATCCTAAAGTCGCTTTTATTAAAATACGAAATATAAAAATATTATAAAAACAACAACAATTACATCATTGAATTTATTAAATAAACTCTTCTTGCTCTTCCAGCCAACACCTCATATTCCGATAAAAAGCATCACATTGAGTTTAATATTCATTAGACGAAGACAGAATGCTATCCACACATTCTTCAATACTAAATAGAGTCTTCTCAATTCTACACGCATACAATTTTGATTTAATCATTGAAAAAAGTCTTCGATGAGGTTTAATTCTGGTGAATATGGTATGAGGTACTTATGCACAATGTTTTTTTCTACAAAGAAAAGATAAAACATTATTTATTTTATTGAATCGCGCGTTTTCCATAATTAAAACAGTGTAAGAATGCATTGTAACAAATGGTGCAATATACTTATCAATCAGTTCAATATAGAAGTGTGCATTATATGCAATTACTCATCGGTTTGAAATTCAACAAAGGAGGCTACGATTACTCCTCTTTTTCCAGGAACGAATATGTACGCAGGTGTATTAGCTGCTGAATACCCATACCTTCGGCAGGTATGTTGATGGAATCCTGTTTCGTTCAAATAAATTAAATTATCATTACTCATACGGACAGTTCATATGCAAACACTGCTCTAGTATTTATTCTTTCTTGAGTATTTCGCTCATTCAGTGTTATCCTCAAACATTTTCTGCTAAGCGTCATGTTATTTAAAATTTTCCTTGAAATGGTTGACAGAGAAAGATCAACCCCTACTTGTTCTCGAATAATATTTCGAAATTACTTCTGAATAAATGAGTTATTGCAAGCAAATGCATTAAATATACAATGCTCAACACCGTACATTCCTCTCCTCACAAGTTTTTTTTTATATTTCTCTCCAACAGGAGTCGCCCTGTTATCGCGACTTAATTATTCGAGTGACTGTTCTTTCATGAATATCCAGTACGGTGGATATTTGTTTGATGGTGTATTTCCCGGTGTTCATCAGCATTATGACTGTATGTTGTTTTTCTTTTATGATATATTGCCGTTTGTTTCTTTCCATGGGGCTATTAATTTGAAAATATTTATTTGAATGCCAAAATTATTGAAATCATTAGTTACATGAATAAATTGAATTGAATAAAACGAATAAATCGATTATAATATTTTTGAATTTTAAAAATTCTTTAATTTATTGAAATGGCGACTATAGGGTCACATACTATAAGATTGCATACAACTGACTATAGGCTTACATAACCATATAAAAATTATTTGCCTAGTTGTCACTTGCACAGAAAACTTATTTTTATACATAATCTTTGTTCAAGGATTTTTTATTTTTTAAAAGAATACGATAACCTCCCAGACTGAGATTTCTAAATTAAAATTTCCAATTTATTTCATTTTTTTATAATTTTTCAATATTAAAAATTTCTATTATTCCTTTTTCATTAATGTGTATTTGAAAAAGGTAAAAGCATTCTTCCCAAGGAATCACTTACATTACAATTTCTAAGACAATAAATTAAATGAATGAAATCTATTAAGGAAAATCTCAGAGCAAATTTTATTGAAAAATGACAAATATTTACTACGTAAAACCTAATAAAATGATTAGTACAAACAAAACTAAAATGTAAGATAAACTGTTAACTGGGTTTCTATATTTAAACTTTCATTTAACAAACTTATTAATGATTTAGAAAATTTGTAATTCGACTTTTTTCTGAATAGAAAAATATCAACCAGGAGTAGTACATATTGTGTTGATATTGGATTGAGTCTCTATTTATTTAATAAAAAAAGAAAAAATCAGTCTATTTTCGATAAAATTTTTATAAAATTAATATAAAAATTGATCAAAATCGACCCATTTTCGATAAAAAATGAAGAAATTTCAAATTTCATTTTATTAATATAAAAATCGATCAAAATATTAGAGATTAGTCAAAACTCAATAGAAATAATCGATTTAGTATCAAAAATTTTCAAAATTCATATTATTAATAAAGAAAATGGAAATAGAAATCGAAAAAATCGGATGCCGAAAAGTCATACCGATGTAAAAATATAAAATACAAAAAATATAATAATACTTTATTTATATTGATTTTTGTTCGCAGTTTCAAATTTATTCGTATTTTTTGTGTTTTTGTGAGTTTTTTCTTCGTAAATTTTTAGATTATCTTCAAGACTTTATTTATGATGTAATTTTACTATTTATAATACCCTTTCTAATGTCACTGATGAAAACAATTCTTTTTATTTGTTTTACAAAGGATCAAGTTTACCTTCTGAAATAAAAAGAGCAAGAAAAAATGTTAATAAAGATGGAATAATTTATATATATTGTAAATTGAGTCTCAAAAACGATCCCAAGAGTTTTAAAGATATTAATAAGGAAATATTAACTTTAACTAATAATGTGATTAAAATAGAAACTGATGAAAAAACTGCAATTTCCAAAATCGAAAATCCAACTTATTATTATCTCGAATTCGAGAAGAATTCGATTCTTTTTTCCATGCATGGATTCGACAAAATTGATATAAAAAATATCCTTCACATAGATTATTTACTGGGGATAAAAGTTTTTATTTTATTAACCAAAACAATATTGTGATTGATTCGATTAAGGATTATGAATCTAAATATACTTTTCAGATTACTGATATTAATATCTGCAATATCGATTGTAATATTGCTAATGGGGGATATGTTTCGATTGAGGAAAAAGATGATATCAAAAATCCTAATATTGAAAATCTTAAAAATACAAATATTATTTACTCTTTCCCTGCTTTTACCGTTCCAATCGGGTACAAAATATCTGAGAGACCAGCATTCGTAACTTATTATCCTGTATATATTTATCAGATTAATGATTTCACTGTTAGAATTATAGATGATAAAAACAGATTGATTAATTTCAATAATGAACGAATCAATATGTCTCAGACTCAGATAAAGTGTTTTGTAAAAACTTATTAAGAATTAAAAATGACTCTACAAGAATTTTATAATTTAGAAGATATTTTAATGATGTTTGGAGAGGATACATCAACAAATTTCGATCTGATTGAATGGTCTCTGAAACTCAAAATATATCCTAAAGATTTTCAAGTTCTAATGGCAAATAAAATGGATCAAGTAAATGATAAGAAACTTAATATTATCAACTATCAGGATTCTGATGAAAAAGGAAGTCATTGGGTTGCATTCTTCCAAGATGATAGGAAAAAGTTATACTTTGATCCGTTCGGAATAGAACCATTGGTAAATTTCCAAAAATGTGTGTATAATACAGTTAAAGTACAACCTTATGGAACATTATGTGGTCAATTATGTTTATATTTTTTGTTTAAACTGTATAGATGTGAATGTGATAAAAGTACGTCAAATATGACGATATCGTTGTAGAAATGTTAGATTGTTTATGGCCAGAAAATTTATTGTAATTTTGAGAAAGAAAATGGCGTTATGTTATTATCCTGTGAATAAAGTTGGAAATATTATGCAAAGTGGAATAAATCAAGAAAAAATAAATGAAACTATTGAAACGAATAATCACAAAATACTTATAGAAGCAGACAATCGATACGTGAATGAGGATGGAAATGATAATGTCAAATCATTAAATGCTCAAAAACATTTTATACAAAATATCGATATTTTGAAAGAGTTTAATCTATTAAAAAATCATAGTTCACAAATAAATAAATATATTCAAAATATAGAAGATTTAAATCGAGAGATTAAAAAAATAAATAATGATATAAAAATATTAATAATATTCAAAATAATATAAATAAAAAAATAGATAGTGATTATTTTAAAAAAACAAATATTGATTTAAAAAAAAATTGAAGAATGTAATAAAAATTATGAAAAAAATAAACATTCAGTTTGGATTATTAAAAACTGGGACAGAGAGTGATGTTAAGAAAACAAAAGAAGAAGTTGATCAAATAAAAAAGATATAAAAAAGGATATAAAAGAAGACTTTATTAATCAAATTAAAAGTATGGTGAGTAGATATGTGACGATTTTAAATACGATGGGGAAAATTAAAGATGTTGTTAGAGACATGCTTCCCGAGGTATTTAAGAATAAAAACGAAAAAAATTTTAAAATATAATATACTATTAGATGAAAATATAAAAAATGTACGTTAATAAAGTCGGGCAAAGTTGGATAGATAATGAATATGTTAAAGAATCTAGAGATCAGATTGAAGATCTTGAGGTTAAGAATCTTACTATTAGAAATCAGGATCAGAATATCGCTGATGATTTAAATTTAAATATTAAAGATAATATTAAATTTTCAAAAGAAATAATTTTTTTAGAAAATATAAAATATAAACTTGAAATAAATATTAAAAGAATAGCAACATATGCAAGAAGAATAAAATTTTATATTCATAATATTCGTGAAAAAATAAAATATATAAATAATAATTTAGAAGAATTAAAAAAATATAATTTGAATATAATTTGAAAACTAGGGTGGAAAACAGAACAAGAAGAAATGAAAAATTTAATTGAAAAATATAAAAAAGAAGATCAACAACCTGATTATAATTTAATTGTTAAATTAGATGGATATGAAGGATATATTTATTATTATCATGTTGATCAGTTAATATTAACAGAGGAAAAATACCAAAATAATTTCAATAAAATTATTGAAAAAGAAGCTTTTTTCTCATTTAATTTTTATTGATTTGTGGGGTATATTAAATTATTAAAAGAAAGGGAAAAGGATAAATGATATTAGAAAATATTTCAAATCAAAGAAAAGAGAAAATTTAACAAAATTTTGAATTAATGTATATAATTTTTTATCTTAAAAATAAAGTTGAGAGATTAGAAGAACGAATAAGAAAAATTGAAAAAACTTTAAATAAATATACTTTTGAAACTATTTTGTTTAGAGAAGAACGAAATGAAATAATATTTCAAAAATTAATAAACAAATTTGAAACAAATTCATTATTAAGCATAAATGAAAAAAATATTGTTGAATTTTTATTTGCTGAAATATTTGAATTGCACATATATAAATATATTGTAAATTTATATAATAATGAATATAAAATAAGGAAAGTATTTCATTTAACAAATCTTTACTTATTTGGGAATTATAATTATAAAAATAAAAAATATTATGTTATATTAGAAAATAATATATATTATATTTTTCCTAAATTTATATTCTATTATTATTTTCTTTTTAAATGGAAATCTTGTACAAATACTTTTGAAATAAAAAATGAGAAAATGATTTTTTAGCTTGGAAAAGTACTTTTCCAACTAAAAATGACGGAAGAAATAAAAACGGATAATATCTACCCTGATTTGGATTTGGAAGAATATATAAAAAAATATACTAAAAAGGAAACACCTGAAAATTACAAAAATGAGTTGAATAGTTTACATGTTCAATACTTTAAAAAAGATTTGGAATATTTAACTGAACATATAAAGCACTATAAAAAAACTTAAGGAAAGGTGGAAAAAGATTGGTTTGGTTATTAAATATATTAATGGATTTTGTACTTGGGTTAGATCAGTTGGTGCGAATGTTGTTGTAAGTGTTGCATCATTTGGGGCATTAACTATTCCATTAACATCAGCTTTTGCTAATTAGGGATTTTTACTAATATAAGTGATAATGCTTTCAATATTCTAACAAATAAGAAGATAAAAAAATATAAAGATTACTTAAAGATTTTAGAAAAGACGAATGATGAATCATTCATATTTCATAAAAAAAGCTTTAACAGATAGTTTCATTTCAGAAGAAGAGTTACAAATGAGCAAACAAATCCTTGAAAAATGTAAAATAAATATAGGCAAATTGAGTGATTATGATAAAAATATAAAAAATTTTATTACCCCAGAAAATTTAGAATCTTTAAAAACGTTATTAGAAAAATTGTAGAAAAAATAAATACATGAGTTTTGTTTAATTATACACGATATAAAAATACTGATTTAATTTATTACAAGTAGAAGAAAAAGTATTAATAAACAAGTTATGATACTAAATCAAATCATGCAATAATAGAAATTTTAATTTATGAACGAACATACAATATAATATAAATTTTGTAAAAAAATTAATTTTTAATTCCAATCTAACCAACTTAAAATATATTTCAGGGACAAAAAAAATTTTATTATTAAAAATGAATGATATTAAAGAAAAATTTATTTGTGAGATGTGTAATTTTAGTGGATTAATGAGAAAAAGGGAAAGACATTTAAATAGTAAAAAACATAAATTGATTACAATAGTAAATGAAAATATATCTTCCGATTCTGATTATGTTACTGAAACTGATACAAATGAAAGTGAACATTAGTAATGATAGTCAAAAAACAATTCTTCAATGATATCTCAATTTTTTATTCAAAAATAAATAATATTAATAAAGAACATTAAGAGAATATTAATAAATAATATTAATAATATTAATAACTTCGGTATGGCTTTTTGTCATTCCAAAATTTCATATTATTTTTAAAGAAAATGGTCTTAAAAAATTTGTTTACTATAATGAAATTGATGAAGACAAAAGTTTACATCTAGAATGGTTATTTAAAGAAATCCCATATGATATTAATGGAGATGTAAGTTTTCATCTCGATTTGTTGTTTAACGAAAAAATCTTAAACGAAACACAAAACAAAATCATTAATATTAAAAAAGATTCCCTAAAAAAGTTATAAAAACAATCAATAAATTAATATATAAAAATAAAAGTAAAAATAAAAAATACGAAATAAAATAAAAAAATATATTAAATTTGAACCAATAAAGCATAAAAATACAAATAAAACAAATATTGAATCTGATGACGTAAGTAGTGTTGGATTAGACTCTTGAGTATAATGATAAAATATAAATTGTTTTGATTCTTCAAGTGAAAGTGAAATAGAAATAATTGAAAATAATCCATTATATTGTGAATATTGTGATAAACATTTTAAAAATATGAGAGGAATTACATCACATAAAAGAAGTATTGCTCATATTAGAAATTTTAATATAATAAATATAACCGAAGGAGGAACAATAGAAGATAGTGATGTTGAAATTGTTGAAAACGATGAATGTTCATATTTTATAACAAGATATAAAACACAAAGATTCTGTGTTAATCAAAATGATGTTGAATATGTGATTAATATTTTAAAAAGTAAAAATAAAAAAATGCCTTATAAACTCTAACTCTCTATCTCTGTAATTTATGAAAGAAAAACAGTTATAAATGAAGAAACAACAACATATCTTGAATATCTTCCTTTATTAATAAATTCAAATTTAAAAATAATTAAAACTAAATGTGATTTAATTTTTTTGATGCATATATGGAAATAAACGACCAAATAATAAGTCATTTAAACGGTCCTTCTGATTTATCCATTAAAAATTAGAATATATTTGTAAGAAAGTGTTGTTGTTAATTTTTTAATTTTCAGAAATAGGAAATTCGGTTTCTTAAAAGTTTCGAATTATAATCGAAATTCAAAAAAAATATTGGAAAATTAAAAAAAAAGAAAATAAAAAAATGAAAATTTGTTTAGATAACAAATTTAACCTTTTGTAGATTTTGAATAAATTTTGCAAGTTTTAATTTCTTTTGATTTAGAATGGAAGAGAATTCCCAACCTAATATGGTGGCAGCGCTAGCGGATTCAATTACGAACCGACTGATTCCCGACATGTTCCAGATCGGAGAAGACCTTGAGAAATTTATTTCTCGCTGCAGAAGATATTTTGAAGCAGCGGAAATTAATCAAAAGAAATGGCAAACATGTATTTACTC
>MQRK01241060.1:7173-24771 GCA_001938485.1 Girardia tigrina | reverse complement strand
ATTATATATATATATATATATATATATATATATATATATATATACAGGGTGTCCCAAAAAATATGTATACACATTAAAAATTTAATTTTTAATTTAAGCCTGCATGCCATTCCTATGATAGGGACTGAATCTACAAAAAACCTATTTATGTTAAAAAAAATATTTTATATATATATATATATATATATATAAAATATTTTTTTTGTAATTATATTTTGTAATATTTTTTGAATTTGCTGTATTATATATAAAATAAGTTTTTTAAGCTAGATAATAGTATTTAAAAACTTATAAATTCAATTAAAAATAGGCTTTAATTAAATTTGTAAAATAAAATCATATCTGCGAAATAGATTGAAATATTGCCAACTTATTTTAACAAAATATTTCATGTACTTATGAAATCAATATTAGCTGGTAAATCAAAAAAAGATTTTTTTATATCTAAATAAGTGAAAATCCGATGGGGCAAAGTCTGGAGAATACGGTGGGTAAGGTGATAAGAGTTTCTAGCGAGTGGTCAAACTTGTATGCGGTCTTGCGTTATCATGCTGAATTACAACTCCTTTTCGATTTGCCAATTCAGGACGTTTTGTTGAATTGAATGAGCCAATTTCTCCAGCTGACCACAATATCTGTCTGAATTGATGTTTTCATTCCTCGATGGAGTTCAAAAAACACAATTACTTTAAAATCCCACCAGATGTAAAGCATAACCTTCTTTTGATGAATTTCTGCTTTTGAGATCCTTTTGGCAGGCTGACCACGTTTTGTCCATGATCGTCGGTGTCCAACATTGTTGTAAACAATCCATTTTTCGTCACCCGTAATCAAGCGCTTCAAAAATGGATCATTTTGTTCTCGCTTCAAAAGGGAATCGCAAATGTCTATACGTTTCACCAAATGAATTTCTTTCAGTTCATGTGGTAACCACATATCGAGTTTACTGACGAATCCAAGTTTCTTTAAATGACTTCTAACACTTGATTTTGATATTTCCAGAGTCTCTGCAACTTCTCTCGTCATCATACGTGGATTATATTTGATCAGTGCTGTTATTTTGTCGCCATCAACTTCAACTGGTCGACCGGAGCGTGGTGCATCTTTCAGATGAAATTTTTCAGAACGAAACTTAGAAAACCAGTATTGACACTCTCGAAATTTAAGGAGTCACTACTATATACAAAACATATCTTCTTATGAGCTTGCTCAGCGGTTTTCCCTTTGCGAAAATAATACAACAAAACATGACGAAAACACATACGAACATAAAATTTTATCGAATAAAATGGATACTGTATCCGGTTTTATTAATAAAAGTAAAATTTTTAATATTTTATCAAAAATCATATATAAATTTTAAGTTGTTCGAGAGGACTTTCTAATTCTTGTTTTAGAGAATGATACTTTTTCTGCCATTGAAATCAAGCGAGTCATGTAAAGCATTTTTGTCGCCATTTGTAAATTCAATACCTAACTCAGCAATCTTTTACAATCAAACAATCTTCGTGCTTAATCCAGAGGAACTTTCAACTTTGATTATATCATTCTATCATAACTAAAGGTTTTACTGCAAATCAAGCACATTGGATTTGTGTTATATGATCTCAATTCCATTAAACTTTGAATCAAGTAATTAATCAGTGACCGGAAGATGAAGATTGATCCGTCAAAATATATTGCCATAAATATATTTTGAAATAGATAATTTTGATTATAATAAAAAATGTTAATCCAGCTTAATTTTTAAATGGTTTTTCTCATTGTCACATCTTTTTTTAAATAATTCAATTTGTTATCATCATTATATCTCCGTCGTCATACTGGTTGTTAGGTTGGAAATTATCTTCCATTCTAAATCAAAAGAAATTAAGACTTGCAAAATTTATAAATCTACAACAGGTTAAATTTGTTATTTTAACAAATTTTCTTCTTTTTATTTTCTTTTTTTAATTCTATTTTCCATTATTTTTTTAATTTCGATTATAATTCGAAATTTTTAAAAACCAAAATTCTTATTTCTGAAAATTAAAAAATTAACAACAAACTCTTACAACAAAATGGTATTTAGGTAATAATTCTTTAAATAATAATTCTAAATAATGGTTCTTTTTTAATTCGGTATTTGTAAACCCATTTGAGAAAATACTGAAATATGTTTCCATTTAGATGCATTATTTGTCTAAATACGGAAAGGTAGAATGATTATATTCGAGCCGTGTCCTTTCGAGTGGTTGTTCTTGACGCAACTTGCTATTATAGGATTTTTTCATCATACTCTATTTTAATGTTTTTTAATAAATTTTTTTTGAGATTTAATTTTTGTTTTATGCGACTTATACTGCTTGATTGTGCATTATTCTAATGGATTTAAAAACAATAAGGAATTTAAAAGCAACTAGTAATGAATTAAACTTATATTATGTCACGATTTCGTAAAAATCAAAATATATCTAATAACAAGAATAAGACATCTTTAACATTTTGTTTTGACATTGATTATGAATATAAAAGTAGTGGTGCGATGTTACATTCATTGGAGAGACTGCACGTCATCTCTGTAAACAAATTCGGGTTGCTCAAAAACTGTTTTGAAGGGGTTGCTCAAGGGAAACTCATCACAGTCAAATGAGCAACGAATTGTCTTGGCTAATGGCGATGATATATGTGTGGGGATTAGTGATGTGGAATTGACTATAGACAATAGAACTATGAAAGTAGAATGTTCTGTCATGAAATACTTACCCTATGATTTGGGAATTTTAATTGGTATGGATGTTATAAGTTAACTTGGGGGTGTGAAAATTAATAAGGGTGTTATCGAATTTGGTTTGTGTGTAGGACAAGGAATAAAGAAGGCTGGTGACAATCTGAGTTGTGTCACGGGTGTTGTACCAAGTGTTAGCCTGAACAAACACAATTATGGCATTGAATTTAAGGATAATTGGACGGTTAAAAGGAAGTGGAAAGATGATGCACCGAGTTATCTACCAATTCGATATTCGACCTTTAAGGATGAAAAATCGAAAGACAGCCACAATGAAAATTCTTGAGGAATGGATGAAGAAGGGCTATTTTATCGATTTTGACGAGGAGGAAATGGGTAAATCGATAGGATCTATACCAATATTTGGAATATTGCAAGTTAACAAATCCAAGATAAGACCGATCTTTGATTTTAGGAAATTGAACAATTATGTAGACATGTACAGTGACTCAACAGATATATGTTTGGAAAAACTTCGTACTTGGCGGCGAAAAGGATCAAGATTTTCCGTGCTTGATTTGTCGGAAGCGTATATGCAGATTCGCGTTCACATTGCAATGTGGCGTTATCAATCATGTATCATTACTGGCAAAAAGTACGCTCTAACAAGGATGGGCTTTGGTTTAAATATCGCTCCGACCATTATGACTGAAATTGTCAAGTGGATTTTAAATTCTGATTCTAGAGTACGTGAAAACACCGACTCGTATATTGATGAAATTTACGTTGACGAAACTACAATCACAGTTGACAAAATTAGAATGTTGTTCGAGAAATTTAGTCTTAAATGCAAAAAACCAGAAAATCTCTCAATGGATAAAGAGGTGCGAATGTTGGGAGTTAAAGTCTTTAAAGATAAGAATTCGATGAGATGGATAACAGATAATAATTTCAAGGACGAGATAGTAGCCGAATCAATGTCGCGTCGCGAGTTATATTCGCTGTGTGGCCAATTAGTAGGAATCCACCCTGTTGCAGGTTGACTACGTCCATCATGGTCCTACATGAAAAGGCTCATTGAAGGAAAATAGGATGAGAAAATAGATGTCGAATTATTCGAAAAAATCAAATTTGTTTTGAAAAAAGTTAAGGAGGAAGATCCTTGTAGAGGGATATGGAGTATTGATGATTGTAAAGACGGCATCATATGGTGTGATGCCAGTTCGATAGCCATTGGGGCAGCATTGGAAGGTAAAGGAAGTATTATAGAAGACTCATCGTGGTTAAGGAAAACTGACGATTCTAAGCACATAAACGTAGCAGAACTAGAAGCAGTTGTAAAAGGTCTATTTCTGTGTATTAAATGGGGACTAACGAATGTTGTAGTAAAATCAGATAACAAATCAGTTGTTTCTTGGATAACTGAGGCACTATCAGAGCGAAATAAATTACACACGAAAGCTTCTTCCTAGCTTTGGATAAAGCGCCGATTGTTAATTAAGGAGTTGTGTCAGGAATACGAAATAACTTTGAAAATTGAGTTTTATTAATAGTGAAGACAACAAGGCTGATGAACTGACAAGAATACCCAAACAATTAAAATGAAGCAGTTGCCTTTTTTCTGTAACAGATGACCTATTCGAACTATGGAAACTTCATGACAGATGTTATTTAGGTGCAGAAAGAATGCGATATCTGTGCGATAAGTTAGAAATAAATGTGTCAAATACGGATATAAAGGATTCGATCTCGAAGTGTCAAAGTTGCCAATCTATTGATCCGGCGCCAATAAAATGGGAAACTGGAACATTAGCTGTTAATGAAAACTGGAAAAGACTTGCAGCGGATGTCACAAAATTTAATCAACAAAAATTCTTAAGTATCATTGATTGTGGATCCTCTCGATTTGCAGTATGAAAACTAATCAAAGCTGAGGATGTCAAGTCGATTGTTACAGAGTTTTCACATTTGTTCTGCGAGCGTGGATCTCCAAAGGAGTTGATTATTGACAATTTTACGACATTTCATTCAGCCGAATTCAGCAAGTTGATGGAAAAGTGGAATGCACATGCCCTATACCGCGTTATTAGTCGACCAAATTGCAACGGAATAATAGAGAGAAATCATAAAACAATCAAGAGAATTGCGTCTAGATCGAATATCAGTATCATGGAAGCCTTATGGTGGTATAACAATACACCGTCTGAAGGAAAGGAGACACCTAGTTCAGCACTTTACAAGTATATTCCAGTCGGTTTGGAGATATTCGAAAGAATTGAAAAAGAGCCGGTTTACAGTAAGATAAACACAGACTTCGTATAGCAACAGTTAGTCTGGGTAAAGCCTGAAAATAATATGTCATGTACAAAGTAATGGATAAGAGGCGTTGTTGTTAGGAAATTGGATCAAAAAAAGTACTTAATAAATTGTGATGGTTTTTGCGGTCCATGGCATATAGCAGATATTCGACCAAGACAACCAGACCTGCCGCGAAACTCTTCCTTGGATTACATGTTGGAAAATAACAACGAATCAGCTCCGAGTGTTAAACAAAGTGAATCGGGAATCAGCAACAAACCCCAAAGAGAAAAACGAAAACCGAATTATTTGAACGAGTATGTAGTAGATATAGATTCTTGTGATGAAGAATCTGGAGGGAGTAATACATGTTAAATTTATTTTTTAAATGAAATATTTAACATGAAAAAATATGGATAATTATTTGTTTAAATAATATCTCTATAAAAAGTATTTGTTATTGATAAATAAATTTTATAGATTTGTTATTCGTTGTTACATAAACAATTATTACTTAATTACGTGATAATTTACAATCAAAATGGATAACCTTAAATCTAACCTTAAACCCTTTTCAATCGCAGACATGACAACGACCCATTCTTACATGAATGCACACAACATTTAAATTACACAGGCTACAGCTGCTTTATTTCTGTCATTTCCCACAGGATGGTGTTCCACTTCATTTACCTTGTAATTATGCACTGCATATGAACATCAAGTTGAGCCATTTGATCGTTGACCAGATACTCTTAGTAACAAATTAATTATGTTGAGGTATAATTTGTTTATGGTGGGAAAAATAGTCAAATTTTATGGGCCATACTGCGAAAGTTTATGGTGATTCTGACTAATAAATGTTTGAATACACATTCGATTTTATTTATTTGCCAATTTATTTATTAAACATTGTTTTCTTAAGTATTTGTCCACTAAAGTAAGTAAACCATGCCACTGTTTTTATTCAACTTTTTGATGCAAGCCATGGCTGCCCGGAAAATCAAGATTTAATATATTTAATATATGTATATTAATTAATATCATTGCTTTAATAATCTGATCTTAGGTGACCTCACCAAAACACTATTTCAAACAGCGAATTTTAATCTCGTGAATTTAACAAAATGGAATCGGTAAACATTTAAAATATGTTATGATAAATATTATTTGAGGATTTAATTATTATTTAATTTATTATTTTCTTCATTTGAGATTGAGATCCCTACAAGCATGACTGCAATTAATAGGACACGCCGCTTTGAAAAATAAAATTTATTTTATAAAATGATAAAACCAAATAATACATCGATAGTAATACGATAAACGCCGAATACTCAGGCGGACACATTTACTGATTAAACACAAAATCCTCGTTTTTTTCATCAATTTGCCCCCAATCTTTGCTTTGGAATCACCAAGAGCCCGCTTAAACGAATTCTTCGCATTAATGTTTTGTGAACTCGGTTTGTCACTATCTCCGTAATATATTAATTTACTTTGATTCAACATTCTTATTTTCAAATTGATGCTCTCAGACGGTTTCAGATTTCTGTTTCCAGTGACAATGTGAAGTTACCGAATGATCCGAAACTAAAGGAAACTAAATCCTTCAGGAATCCTTCCAGAATCAGAAAACGCAACGCTTTATCGAAAATAGTTTCTCGTTCAGTCCCGGAAATCGTTTGGTCAATTCTCCACTGAATGCTCCTAAATGATTATTCAGTTCTCCGATCAATTTGTTTCCTGTTATTTTAGAATTTTTCGATTTTGAGACATTGTCAAGAATTGTCGAGACACATTTGTAAGTTTCGCTGATATCGACGGTCGAAATTTGAGAGTCTGAAATCGATTGTTATCAAATATAATGCTCTAGAAATCGTCAAGTCATTATAACCGGTATCTTTTCAGAAGCAGCACATCTTATAACAGTCTTTTTCAGTTATTTTCATCGAATATCGATGCAACAAAGTGCGTTTACATTTATCGTCATCCAAGCAAAATCGACTCATCACGTTGAGATTGGAAACACCATTTTTTCAGTTAATATATTCGATCCGATTTTAAAATATTCCGATAATTTCCAGAATACGATACAATCGGCTCTTTTACCATCTCGACCGGCTCTACCGGATTCTTGATAATAACTTTCTAAACTTTTACTCATGGACTGTAACATGAGGGATTCTTTTAACCTCCTGTAAAATTTTTCTGTCATCTCTGACTGGTTGACCTTGGACGACCAGATCAAGATCTTGAACATAAGGAACCAGTCTCCCTTTTTCCCTGAACTCCAGACTATCTCTGAGTACCAAACAATTTGAATCCAAACTGAGAGTATCTTTGATGTCATTTATCATAGAACTAGATGCTGTCGATGTTAGACCAAGAATCGGTATCCTTGCATAAGACGATTTAAACGTGTGTAAAGATTTATAGTCCGGTCGAAAGTCGTGACCGGACTCAGAGCAACAGTGAATTTCATCAATGACGATCCTAAAAATTCTATTATCGTTACGCGCCTTTCCATGGCTTTCATTAACTTTTTGCTACTCGAAAATTTTTCAGGATTTACATACATGATTTTTATGTCAAATTATCAACCTGAAAAATATTTAATTTAAGTTTCCTTTCAACCATGATTTAACATAACTGTTATACAAACTTTTTTGAATTGAGGAAATAAAATGAAGATTCCCAGAATTCGGAGTTGTCATGATATTTCGTATCGTTGTTCTAATTAGAGATTCAGGAAGTCTGAAAATAGACATTTCAAGGAAAATTATTTTTCACAAGTTATGTATCACTATATTAATTCAAATTCAAATATCCTCAACATTTCACTAAATTACCGCAGGAGAAAATATTTTTCGTCCTCTAATTTGTTAAACTCGACATTTGAGTCCACGGTCAAAACTTAGCAATTTTGTTTAGCTTGATTATTGGCGTTCTCCAGTCCCATCCATGAGGCTGCGCGACGTAGGAAAACTTAATATAATTAAGTGTCTAATTTTCAAAATTTAATTTTATGGGAAACTAAGTTATAAAGAAACAATAATTTGGAAATTCGTCAAATGAAATAGAGCAGTGATGATCTTCTGTAAAGTGATAAAGTATTTTGTTGCAGGACTTACTTGACTTGCCAAGTAATTGGAAGTCAGAAAGTTCACTAGACCTTACTATTTCCATTTCATCAGATACGCTTCAATCACTTCATTGGACACCTTTCGATTGGCTCTTCAATAGCATCAGTGTAGACTGAAGTTCGACGGCCGGACCTGTATTTGTCTTCAAGAGTGATGCCATCATTCAGGAATAGAGATTAAGAATGTATTGTCTTTTTAAAGAGCAAACATCTTCAACAAGTTCTTCAAAAATGTTTAATTTCCCCCACGAAAAACCAATTTTGCGTAATTCATTTCTTGAGATATGAAATTGTTACATCACTATAAATAAGTCGAGCACTTAATAATATCAATTTAAGCAAGAGCTTTTTACAGATATTTCTGATCTATTTTAATAATTTGCTCAATTTTACACCTTAAAATGGAAAAATGTTGACACCTTTTGAGACTATCAAATGAGTATTCCAGTTTTTAAACAATAATTGAGTAACACAAACAACCACGTTGAATAACTTGAAAGAAGCTCTACAGTAATATTTTAAAACAACATTAATTAACATGATTAAACGAACCAGGGAAATAGAAAGACCATTCGGCCAGAGTGAGTCGCATTAGTATCTGTCGTGTACATAAAATAATCTTATTAGTGTTTCGGAAATGCGTCGTTGCGTATTTTAATCATAATTCTCCACTGTAAACATTCGTATGTGTTGAGAAATTACTTTTAAAATTATTTAACGTCCTATAAAGTCATTATTTTTTATATCTTAACCATTTAAACGCGTAAATTATCTTGCGTAGCTTGCTTTTTGTTTCCTTTCAACGCGCATATCAACTATACCCCGAATGAGACTTTGCGTCTTCATTTTTGCACCAACAAATTGTCGTGGTATTATTTAATGTGGAGGGAGAGAAAACGATGCAAATAATTTTGATCATTTTAATTTTTGTGACAAAACTGCATGTTTAAAGGCTATTGAACTTTTATGTTGCGCGTCGAAATGGTACGTCTGAAGGATGTTAAGAAAACATTTAAGAAATCACGGAGATTCTAAATTCAAAGTCGCAAAGAAAAGCAATATATCTAAGAAGCAAGATTGTAAGAATATGTCTCATTAATTTTATCAAATCATTTGAAAATATTAATTTTACCCCACAATAGATATAAGATAAAAATATGTATAACTAATTCCAGACCTGTCGCGTGTCCTTGTGTTGCTCGGTTCGAACAACCTTTGATCTTTAACTTTTTCGTGCCAACTGTTCTTCACATCGTTAAAAAATATAAGTATGTTTTGCAGAAGCTCTATACACCGCACCTGAGTAAATGAGCTATCACTGCAGCATGAGGAAGGGTTCACACTAGTTCTACAAGCATATTTCTAAAGTGCCTTCAAATGTAGGGTCATCATTTTCAAAAGAATAAACATGATCAGCTATATCCTTTCCTCGGACTTTATATTGTAGTCATTTTATTTTTGGTTAAAAATGCTTGCAGCCATCATCGCTCTTCCTAACCTTAATGGGTTCTTGACATATGCATCAGGCATCGGGTAAAGCAAGTTTTATAATTTTCCTTTTTAACTATTTTAAATGTATTTATTACTATGACATTTTTGAAATCTGACTTTGTATTTATGAAAGGGACTGCCGGGACACAAATGTTTATTGGATATCTAAATTTGATATAACCTTCATTCTTGAAATGTGCTAAAAAGTTTATCCAAACGATGGATTGCCATTAACATAATCAGTGGGATTATGGAACAAATCAGACTCGGATTTTGTCATCGAAAGAATGGCATAGAAATAAGTTTATCTAATATTAGTGCTCGAAAAGGACAGTAAAGTCATTAATTTGAAGGTTCATGAAGAGCAGCAAGATTACTTGTAAAACATTCTCCAAGCTTCAATCAGAATTGTCTTCAAACACTTTGGATTCTTCTTTCAACTTGAAACTGACGATAGCTCGATTGCCCGGTATTCAGCAAGTTGCTCAACATAATTATTTATATTTTCAATTCATTTCTAGTTACTAATTAGAGCTAATTTCGAATTTATTACTTTTGGCATTTTAAATATGATTTACAATTTCATCTGAATTTCAAATATATAAATAAAAAACTTAATTTAAATTAAAAATCCGATTCTAATTTTAAAATCTAAGTTTTATCCGAACAGTCGTGTTATCTAACATATAGAATTGCCTCCATGGTCGCAGGGACGATTCTCAAACAGCATAAAAATAACGTTTCAAGAACATGCACCACCTGCAATCACTAGCAGGGTCGTTCTCCATGGCCTTGTAGATTTCATGTCGTAATTTCACGGGACAACTGGAGTCGAGAGCGATGCATGGAATATGTATCTTTTCTGTATTCATGATTTGATCAAGCATTGGCGAGATCCCAGCCGATGTGGCTATGGTGACTCCAGAAATCATCGAAGATAATTGATAGCAGAGACCTTCCAAATCCTGAGCAAATATAATCGTTTTGGATAAATATAAATTAAACAAACTCTTACAAATAATTGAGCCCAAATATTACTAGAAAGTCTCATTAATGCTTCGGTTTCCATATTCAGAATTAATATTTTATGATAATTAATTTTTGAAAGCCATTTGAATTGTAAGAATTATGTATAGTAATAGTATGAAAATGTCACCTGTTCTTTCAATTATAAAACTCGATTGTAATAGAGATTATTTTTTGTCTTGACTAAATATTGACCGTATAATTTAGAGGGATATTACAAAAATGTTCACGCATTCAAGTCATAATTATATAAATAACAAATGAAACAGTCTTTGAAAATATTTCCCAATAAACTTAAATCCTTGTTCTTCAAGTATTGGCAAAGAAAAAAGTTCTTGTAGTCTTGACATTGGCTGGTGAGACCGCTCAGTTTCATAATTGTGGCTACTTAAGGACATCAACCTTTCCACTGTGGTAAAATTTGACTTCAATTTGATGAACAAATTTGAGCGTTTACAGTTGAACTGTGAGTTATTTTAAAATATAAAGGAACTTATCAACTTTTACTGTCCAGCGTTGTCCCTGCAAGTAAACCATTCGATTCTTCATGAGCCATAAAGCATTGTGTACATGTATCACATGTATTCCGAGACAACATATCCGCGTTGGAATGATCTGTTCCTATATCAGTCTATATCAGAATTCATTTTTTTAAACACCAAAATTTATTACTATAACAATTCACATTTCTAAAACAAATTTTCCTGTTAATTTAATTTAATTATCTCGACTCAAATTAATCCATTAAATTCTTTTCGATTTAATTTTTAAAATCCTGAAAATTTATTTCGAAAATTTATTTCAAAAATTATTTAAACTGTATTTTCAAAATCAATTTTTAAAATTGCTTATTAAAAATATTTTTATTTATAAATAAATATTTAATATTTTTGTTTTCGTGACATTTTTAATTTTAAGATATTTAATATTATTTAGATACATTAAAGATATTTTTTATTTTTAAATAAATATTTTACTTTTTTTTGATTTTCTTTTATTATATAATTTTTAATTTTTTAAAATATTTAATAAGCAAATTAACATAAAAATATTGTACCCTTTAAATTAAAAAAATAATAAACTATTCAGGCGAGATAAAAATTTAAAATTAACCCCTCATAGTCAAAACGTCACTGCGTTAATTAATATTCATTAAAAATAATGAGATGTAAACAAGACTTTCTCATATTATTCTACATTTTATAGCTTGTGGAACTAATAGTCTTTGATAAACAATCAGCAGCATCAATGAGAACATTCAGTATTTCCAATCTTTTTATTCTGATTAAGTAAGTATATCTATTTTTATTATTACAAAACAAATTTTTAAATTTTTAGGAAGTTTAAAATCTTAAAAAAATGAAATTTTTAAATTAAGATCAATTTATAAACTTTATTAACATGACCTGTAAGTATACATTCTTTCTCAAAATATATTTATTCTGATCATTGATCCTTTGTTTCCATTCAATTGACACGCACCTATCTTGCGTCACTGATTAAATAATCTCGATGTTGATACGTATTGCTTCTTTCCAAACATGCACCTGTACATTTAATTAACCACAACTGACACTGTTCTTCCGTGACTCCAAGTTGATGCGGAAAAATTCATGAATTTACATTGTTGACATTCGACGATGTATCAATGAAAGGACTGCCTGTTATATAATAAGTATAATCTTGTTCCATTAATCATCTAGGTTCCATGCTTTATTATTCTCTAAAGAATGTCTAATATATTTCATACTTCTAATATAACTTTTCGATGAAAACTGATAGCTTCAATTTAGTTTTTCATCTTTAAATATTGGGTCCAAGATATTTCAAAAATATAAGCTGTTAAGTGTAACAACAGAATATTTTACAAATAATTGAACAAATTATTAAACTTAGGAATAATAATATTATTAATAAAAATTTTTTTTATAAAAACAACCACGTTTTTCAAGCATTACCAATGCACTAAAAAGAGGAAAATAATTTTTTTTCTAGACATGTGCGAAATTTTATTTAGACCAATTTAGACCCTTTACAACTGCTTCTAGTTCTACTACGCTTATGTGCCTAGAATCGTCAGTTTTCCATAACCACGACACGTCGTCTATAATATTTTCTTTAACTAATAAAGCTGCCCCAATGGTTATTGAACTGGCATCACACCATATGATACCGTCTTTATAATCATCAATACTCCAAATATTTCAAGGATCTTCCTCCTTAACTTTTTTCAAAACAAATGTGATTTTCTCGAATAATTTGACATCTATTTTCTCATCCCATTGCCTTTCACTGAGCCTTTTCTTGTAGGAGCATGATTGCTCACATTTATAGCAAATTATTTGTCCATTAGATTGCCACTGAGAATTTTCATAACGGTTTACCCTTGTTTGTACCAGACTTCCGTCATGTGGCATACGGGGTTTTGTAAAGGAACTCCTTCTATCGCCGCTGACCTGACCTCGTTCTTTAGAAACGATCTTACCATCACCAACGTTTTGAACCGCTGAGATTGAACTTTGTGTGACGCATTTTTTAATTCCTTAATACTTAAAAAATATTCAACTATTAGACTATATTCAACCATTTCGGTTAAATCTTGATCGTAGGCCTCCTCTTAATTTAATTGCAACTCGAAGAGCAATTCAGCCATAAAGGCCTCCTTGGTCAGATCGTCGATTTTTGATGCCATTATCTTTACTTGAGAAACGTAATAGTTAATAGTTTGTCCTTCGTAATATTTCAAATTAATCAGTTGTCTATATGGAGCCGGTTCCAAAATCCCCTGGATTTTCATAATCATCTTGAACTTTTTCTTCCAAATTTCAAAACTGCCGTTTCCATTAAATTTCTCCAAATGATCGAGTATAATTTTTAAATCACTTATCATTGCCCGGATAGCTTGTAACAACGAATAACAAATCTATAAAATTTATTTTTCACTAACAAATACCTTTTAAATAGACATTATTTAAAGAAATAATTATCATTATTTTTTCATGTTAAATATTTCATTTAAGAAATAAATTTAACATGTAATACTTTAATAATATTAAACTCACTATTTCAATACATCAAAATAGATAATAATTTAATTGCACATACAAATTGGCTGATTAATTAATAATGAGTGGTACAATTGAGACACTCAACGACTCAACCGACTTGTTCATTGTCTTCAAAGAAAAATGTCCGAAAAAAAGAAAGTACTACATCTTAGAAATACAAAAATATTACGAAAATAATTTTCACACAAAAAACGATTAATTATTTATATTAATTAATATTAAAATTAAAATAGAAAATCGTTTGTAATTTAAAAATTAATTAATTAACATAAAAACCAAATTTTATTCGTTTGTTTAAATGAATCAAACGGATAATAAAAATGGTTGTGGATTAGGCGGACAATTCGATTCGCTGGGTGAAATCGAACTGGTGTTGAAGTCGCCGACGAATCGCATCGCACCGTTCGCGCTGACGTGCGAAAAAAAAGTTCAAGAAATTATTATATTTTTTTCTGATTTTTCTAATTTTTTATTTGTATAAAAAATTTTAAAAAATAATAAATATTAAAAAATAAAAAATATTATTTCAATTTGTATTTTTTAAATATATTATTTTAAATAAATAAAAAATTTATTTCTAAAAAAATTGCAATTAGTTTTTTAGATTTTAATTTTTTAAATATAAATTTCATCGCAAAAATTACAGCTCCACTGGCAGTCGATAGTCGCTGATCACACGATCATTGGCTGTCATCGACAGTGAGTGAGTGAGCGAAGATGGGAGGAAATCGATTGAGTTAAAGGCCTTCAACAATCTCCCAATCACGCACTAGCTCCGCTGTGTCTCTCTATTTGCCGCCCCTTTTCTCACACACTCCGTTCTTGTGAATCGTCTGTCCATTGTCTCACTGGTCTCTCTCCACTCTTTCCTCAATCACCGCGCTCGCTCTCTCACCCCATGTCCTTATAATTCCATCTGCCTTCACTGACGGTCTCTCTCCACACACTCGCTCGTCTTCTCTTCTTCCACGTGATCTTCACTCTGTCATTGATTGCCCGACTCGCGCATCCGCACAGCACTGTTGCCTTAGTGATCGTCATTCGCTCCTTTTGATCCATCTGTGAGCCTCCATATTGTAGACGATCAGTAGTTCTAGTGCCAGAACAAGTGAGCGATTACAGCAGGCGACGGGATACAGTGAGCACAAAGGAACTTGGAGAATCATTCGCACACGAGAGTCTCCGCGACTGCGCGGACAACTGTGAACCAGTGACTCTGTCTGATCTGTCACGCGCTCCGCACTTGTGTGCAACGTGGAAGTTCGCGGTGCACAGCGGGCGTTCTAATTTAGGCGTTCTAATCTAAATTTAAAATATTCCTCACGTCGTGCAATGTCGATGATCGAGTAGTTGAACAGTGTGCTGCACTGGCTTCTTACTGCCACTTCACTGCCAGATCGATGGCGCCCGATCGTCCGGTCTCGCTGTCCTCTCGAGTGTCACGCAGATCACAGTTTTGACATAACACCCTTCGACGAGGAGTGGACATGGAGGAACCAAAGAGGTACGGCTATTATGTGTGCCCGAATATTGTCGACCATTCATTGTCAATTTTAATACCCCACGACAGTCCTAAAATTGTCAACATTGATTCACACTTGTTAGAGGCTCCATCATAGTAACATCTTTGATCCCAGAAAATTCAAAGCATCATCGTTTGTCAGTTTCCCCTCTGCCGACTCACGCTTTCTTTCCGGCAAATAAATACTGCGTGGGGTTTCATCCGTCGTCATGCCATTAGAAGTTTATGCAATCGAATAAATAAACTTGTGCATCGTTGGCAAAAGTGTATTGATACTAACGGTTGTTATTTCGATTAATAAAGTTGATTCTATGCGGAGATATTTGTCTTTAAAGATGAAGGTTAAAAAACGACATTATTGTTTAAACAACCCAATATCTATGTGGAAAGCAAGCTAATAAAAAGAATGGACAAAGAAATTGATTGTAAAATAAGTAAAGACAATAAAATGTTTAAAGTTACAAATCAAATTCCAATATTAATAATATTCGAAAAGAATTGTTCTAGATAAAATTTAAAGATGTAAAATTTGTCAATGGAATCGATTTGAATTCAAAAGATTTTATAAATTAAATACGGCACAAAATCTCGAATTTAATGAATTTACATAAACCGTACTTCTTCTAATAGAGCAACATGTCGGTCTAATGGAGTATGTCACTCTAATTAAGCACTTTCATTCTAATTTTTAAATGGTTTCTCACAAGTCGGTGTTCGGAACATTAAATACAATATCACAAGTCATCTCCAGTTCATTGATCTCTTGCTGTCGCTTCTGGGAAATAAGGACAATAAAGGATACAAGCTTCTCAATTTAGTTCTGTGGTAGCTTTTGGAAAATAGTTGTGGTACGACTCTGTACAATGTTGTTTCGCACCAGGAATTTGTCCGACCGGCCTTTTGAAAACTTCTTTTTCAGCTTCTCACCAACCGCTGTTTTACGGTAATAGATTGCTCTTGCTCTATGCACCAAACGTCTCCGAGAAACCAAGACTTTCTCCTTAATATATTCTTCCACATATCACGCCAATAATTCCTCTAATTCTGTCGAAGTCAGTTTCCTTCCTCCACCACACTGACAAATTCTCTTGCTTGTCTGAGGAAGTAGTTGGGTCTCATCTTATAATTGTTTCTCTTGTTTCCTCCAGTCATTGAAAACAGATCGACTGATTTCAAAATGCTGGGATACAGAACTGTTGGAAGTCTTCTTGGCATTCTCTAATTCACTTAACTTGAATCCAAGTGTGTATGAAGTCCTTTAACGACGGTTGTTCGAAGTGAGAGTTGCCTCAGATTTATTCCATTCATCTTTATCTGCAATGTTGACGATGTCCATTTGTAAAACACAGCAATGAGTCAATATCGATCTGTCATACCAGAAAGCAAATGGTAGATAACTATACATGCTTCACGATTAGAAGCACCAATCAGTAGAGACAGAAAATGAAATTATGGAAGGTGTCGGGCGATGTGTTACGCATAAGCACACTTTAATACTTACGCATGACAGCCGATCTGCTTCACTACCGCTCCTCCTGATAAATAGAAGATAGAGTAATTTGGATAACTCGCCCGCCATCCACCGTGAGTGTGACTGGTGATAGGGTCAAATGGTTGTCACCAGGCCTGTCTGATAGGGTGACATGTAGCTCCAATGGAGCACTGTCGCTCTATTAGATGAAATACGGTATTTATATTCACAATTTACATTGATAATTTGTTTAATAAATAATTTGTTTAAATAATTTGTTTATTGATGTTAGTAAATACAAGCTTCACAAATGTCTTGATCTGAATTCTCATCAGAACTAACCTAACAAATGTATCACAAATTTGTAAGCTCGCCATCTAAAATAAAAGCAAATTGAATAAGCAACAAACGCCATTTAAAAATATTTTGTGAAAATATATTTCGACGGTTTAAACGTCATCATCAGATGATCACTGACGAAATGAATGGTTATGCAATCACTTGTGTAAGTCTAATCGAAAACTCTTAACAAATTAGTTGAGAGTGCTATTTGAACATTGATTTTCGGATCACATGATCTCATCAACAATGCTCCACATGACACTCTCTCCCAATAATTTTTAAAATGCTTGCACACAATCTTAAAATCATTTATGCTCATTTATTACATTTACACATTTTTCATGCTCAGCAATATTACTCTTTCCCCCTTTTTGACTGTCTTCTTGGACTCGTTCACACAGTGACGGGCAATCATTGAAAAGTTAATTGAGAAAAAGTTGGGTAAAAGTGAACTATCAAATTTAGTTTACGCTAATCTGATAGATGACGAGAACGTACAGAAAGAAATAGCTGTTAGAGGTGTCAAGA
>MQRK01241056.1:44348-55151 GCA_001938485.1 Girardia tigrina | reverse complement strand
TTGCAAAAAAATTCTATTGGCCAAGTAGAATTCTGTCCACAAAGAATGTATGAAATTTTTTTCGAAAAAAAATCGACTTAAAATGAAAATTAAAAGAAAAAAACCAAATATTTATTAACAGTTTATATTTTTATACAAATTTATCATAGTAATAAATACATCTGATACCCTAAATTAAACAATCAATCATTGTTTTTTGGGGTTCATTTAAATTTGAATGGAAAAAACAGTTTTGGAAGAAGTTTTTGAAGAATGATGAGAATAATATGAAGAGTTTCAATTAGATAAAATTCTACAAACTTAAAAGCTGTTTATTGAGTTATTAAGCTTCTGAACAAAGCAAGAGGCATTTAAGTACACAATAAGCAATTTAAGTAAATTTTTTCTATAGATTTACAATACTATACCAATGGGAACCGTAACCAATTACCCCAAAGTTGTCGTTTATTAATGACAATTTGAAGATGTTCTAAAATGTACAGTTTGATTTTGATAAACTATTTTTTTGGAAATTCATGGATCTGGAAATCTGTTTTGCGATAAAATCTGTTTTTGCTATAAAGTCAGTTTTTAAAGCAATTAGGTCACCTCTACAAGTACTATGAAAATATTATTGGGTTGTTCGGAAAGTCATTTCGTTTTTTTGTATTAAAGTAAAAGACAAATTTTTATGACGAATAAATATTTTATTGAAATACATATTGACCATTGTAGTCCAATACCTTCTTCCATCTTCCTGGCAGTTATATGATTCCACGTTCATAAAATATTTGTTCTTTGCTGATAAAAAAACTTTTCCAGGTGATTTTTAACATCTTCATTTGATCCAAAAGGGTTACCATCTAAATAATTTTGTAGAGACCGGAACAAATGATAATCAGGTGTGAGGTGTGGAGAATATGGTGGGTGAGGTATGATGTTCCATCCAAGCTGTAAAAGCTTTTGGCGAGTTACCAAACTTTTATGAGGTCTGGTGAAACACTACACCTTTTCTATTGATCAATTCTGTCCTTTTATGTTTAAGGGATTCATTTAATTTGTCCAGTTGATGACAGTAGATGTACGAATTGATCATAGTTTTGTCCGGAAGAAGCTCATAAAATACGATTCCTATGAAATCCCACCAAACAGATAGCATCACTTTTTTGATGAATGTCAGCTTTCGAAGTACTTTGAGCAGGTTGATCTTTTTTACTCCAAGATCTCTTGCGTTTTACATTATTGTAGACTACACATTTCTCATCTCCAGTGACGATGCGCTTCGAAAATGAATCATTTTCTTGATGTTTGAGAAGCATATCGTAGATGTCTAAACGACATCATAAATTTCGTTCGGTAAGATTATGAGAAATCCATGTGTCGAGTTTTGATGTAAAACCTGGGCGCTTCAAATGATCATGGACGGTCGAATTAGATAAATGTAATGTCTGGACAATTTCGCGAGTTGTTATTCACCGGTTTGAATCAATTAACGCCTTTATTATGTCTTCGTCGGCCTCAATGGGCCTTGCGGAACGTCAAGAATCTTCAACATCAAAATTTCCGGATCTAAATTTTTTAAACCAGTTTTGGCATTGACGTTCTGTCAACACATCTTCTTCATACACTTCGCATAATTTTCTTCTTGCTTGCACAGCATTATTACCTTTTCGGAAGTAAAAAAGTAATGCATGCCGTAAATGCTGATTCTTGCTTTCCATCTTTGATAGGTCAAAAATCAAATATAAATGTTTTTAATTATTCCAAAATTTTCCAAATCTAAGCTTGATTACCAACTGCTAACATAAATAATATAGTCAATGATTATTAATATAAAAAATACATTTAAAACAAGTTTAAAAAAAAACGAAATGACTTTCCGAACAACACAATAGAAATTTAAATAATTTTAGTATTTAATTAAAATGATTTTGCTTAATCATTTTGTAAAAGGCTCTTAACTTATCAAAGGATCACTCTGAACGATCCACTTGTTATTTGTTTAGTTCTCATTTTTATTAAGTCGATTTTATTTTTACATGTTATAATATGAGGGGCGCTTCATTTGCGGCGCTAGGTGGCATCATTTTAAGGACTATCCACGCAGAGGCCAGCCGGTGGAAAAGGAGTAGCAGGATCTCACGGTTGCGCTAGTGCGATGCCTGCGAGGCATTGTGTAAAATTATCGATAATTGATGTACTAATTGAAGAGTCTGCTAGAAAAAGCTGGGGTTGAGGCGAGATATCGATGCGTGAACCGTCCGAGCGGCAATGGGATTGTAGAATGAAAAGTGTCTATTAATCCTTAATGAATTTACTAACCGGTTGCATGCTGAATTAAGTTCACAATCGATTGAAGATTTTAAAGCAGGCCCCTCAGGGTACCATTGGGGATTTGACAAAACTATTTTCTCAGTTCAAAAATTCTTCGAAAAGCTAGTGAAGGTAAAATAGCAAAAGTAGTGGAAGAATTTGGTCGTTTCTTATCGATTGATCTGAGTGCAGTACAGTGGCAAAAAACGAATTGGATAGGTAGAATAATTGACAATGCCATACTTGTGACATAGTTCTCTTTTGTATGGTGATTTATATCACTTGCGTTGATTTTGGTGCACATCCGTGGCGGAAATACTGATGGAAATATTCCGAAAGAGTGAACCACCTAGGAAATCACTGTGAAATAATAGCAAATGTTTCCGATCAGATAAATTACAGTCTGTGCAAATCGAGGAATGCATCAGTCAAAAACCACTGAGCTTATAAACCATTTGGGAACGGCATTGTCGAAAGTAATCATCACACGATTTAGAAAATGTAATCAAGATACAAGGGGTGACATGTTGGATATGGTGTTTTATTACAAAACAACATCGAAAAATGGAGCGACTAGTAAATCAGTTTCTAGTGATAGACTTCATTCATACGAATGGTAGTTACCGATGGTTACATCAGAATAGAACAACACTGTAAGACTTATTTTAAACAAGATGTTTAGGTCTACGTGGAACTTGACGGAAATCGATGCACCCCGCGATGGTATAGAAGGGTCGTGTCACGACTTAATTCTGGAAAATCGATTAAAGATGATACGATCATGAGGCACGTGGCTGATCTGAGGCTTCCAACACAAACGCCGAAAAATTTGATTCTGATGTTCATGTGATGTTCATGCATAATGGGGAGATAAATTGGTGACCACAAGCGCAAAATATGATGGTATGATGAGTGCTTTGAGAATTATTCCGGAACTGACAGACCCTAGAGAATTCAACGATTATGTTACATGTTAAATTTATTTATTAAATGAAATATTTAACATGAAAAAATATAGATAAATATTTGTTTAAATAATATCTATTTAAAAGTTTTTGCTAGGGAAAAATAAATTATATAGATTTGTTATTCGTTGTTACAAGCTATTCGGGAAATAATAAGCAATTTAAAAATTATACTCAATCATTTGAAGAAATTTAATGGAAAGGGCAGTTTGAAATTTGGAAGAAAAAGTTCAAGATAATTATGAAAATCCAGGGGATTTTTGATCCGGCCCCATATCTTCCTTTTTTGTTGACTGATGTTCTGTTAAATATATACATGGAATTGGATAAAAAGAAACAGAGCAACTGTGAAGAAATACTGCCAATCTTGGACAATTCATTCGGATTAACCATACGATCTGCGTACAGCCAACTGATTAATTTGAAATATTACGAAGGACAAACTATTGACGATTACGTTTCTCAAGTAAAGATGTTTGCATCAAAAATCGACGATCTGACCAAGGCGACCTTTATGGCTGGTGACAATATGAGTTGTGTCACGGGTGTTGTGCCAAGTGTTAGCCTGAACAAACAAAATTATGAGATTGAATTTAAGGATAATTGGACGGTTAAATGGAAGTGGAAAGATGAAGCGCCGAGTTATCTACAAATTCGACATTCGACCTTTAAGGATGACAAATCGAAAGACATAGCCAAATGCAAATCCTTGAGGAGTGGATGAAGAAGGGTTATTTAATCGATTATGACGAGAAGGAAATGGGTAAATCGATAGGACCCATATTTTGAATATTGCAAGTTAACAAATCCAAGATAAGACCGATCTTTGATTTTAGGAAATTAAACAATTATGAAGACGTGTACAGTGGTTCAGCAGAAATATGTTTGGAAAAACTTCGTACCTGGCAGTGAAAAGGATCAAGATTTTCCATGCTTGATTTATCAGAGGCGTATATGCAGATTCGCGTTCACAAGGAAATGTGGCGTTATCAATCATGTATCATTAATGAAAAAAAGTACGCTCTAACCAGGATGGGCTTTGGTTTAAATATCGCTCCGACCATTATGACTGAAATTGTCAAGTGGATTTTAAATTCTGATCCTAGAGCACGTGAAGACACCGACTCGTACATCAATGACATTTACGTTGACGAATCTATAATCACAGTTGACGAAATTAGAATGCTGTTCGAGAAATTTAGTCTTAAATGCAAAAAACCAGAAAATCTTTCAATGGATAAAGAGGTGCGAGTGTTGGGAGCTAAAGTCTTTAAAGATAAGAATTCGGTGAGATGGATGAGAGATAATCATTTCAAGGACGAGATAGTTGCCGAATCAATATCGCGTCGCGAGTTATATTCGCTGTGCGGCCAATTAGTAGGAATCCACCCTGTTGCTGGTTGGCTACGTCCATCATGCTCCTACATGAAAAGGCTCAGTGAAGGAAAATGGGATGAGAAAATAGATGTCGAATTATTCGAGAAAATCAAATTTGTTTTGAAAAAAGTTAAGGAGGAAGATCCTTGTAGAGGAATATGGAGTATTGATGATTGTAAAGACGGTATCGTAGGGTGTGATGCCAGTTCGATAGCCATTGGGGTAGCATTGGAAGTTAAAGGAAATATTATATAAGACGCTTCGAGGTTAAGCAAAACTGACGATTCTAGACACATAAACGTAGCAGAACTAGAAGCAGTTGTAAAGGGTCTAAATCTGTGTATTAAATGGGGACTAACGAATGTTGTAGTAAAATCAGATAACAAATCAGTTGTTTCTTGGATAACTGAGGCACTATCATAGCGAAATAAATTACACACGAAAGCCTCTTCCGAGCTTTTGATAAAGCGCCTATTGTCAATGATTAAGGAGCTGTGCCAGGAATACGAAATAACTTTGAAAATTTAGTTTGTTAATAGTGAAGACAACAAGGCTGATGAACTGACAAGAATACCCAAACAATTAAAACGAAGCAGTTGCCTGTTGTCTGTAACAGATGACCTATTCAAACTACAGAAACTTCATGACTGATGTTATTTAGGTGCAAAGAGAATGCGATATCTGAGCGATAAGTTGGAAATAAATGTGTCAAATACGGATATAAAGGATTTGATCTCGAAGTGTCAAAGTTGCCAATCTATTGATCCGGCGCCAATAAAATGGGAAACTGAAAAATTAGCTGTCAATGAAAACTGGACAAGACTTGCAGTGGATGTCACAAAATTTGATCAACAAAAATTCTTAAGTATCATTGATTGTGGATCCTCTCGATTTGTAGTATGGAAACTAATCAAAGCTGAGGATGTCAAGTCGATTGTTACAGAGTTTTCAAATTTGTTCTGTGAGCGTGGATCTCCAAGGGAGTTGATTATTGACAATTATACGACATTTCATTCAGCCGAATTCAGCACGTTGATGGAAAAGTGGAATGTACATGTCCTATACCGCGCTATTAATCGACCAAATTGCAACGGAATAATAGAGAGAAATCATAAGACAATCAAGAGAATTGCGTCTCGATCGAATATTAGTATCATGGAAGCCTTATGGTGGTATAACAATACACCGTCCGACGGAAAGGAGACATCTAGTTCAGCACTTTACAAGTACATTCCAGTCGGTTTGGAGATAATCGAAAGAATTGAAAAGGAGTCGGTTTACAATAAGGTAAAGACAGACTTCGTAGAACAACAGTTAGTCTGGGTAAAGCCTGAAAATAATATGCCATGTACAAAGCAATGGACAAGAGGTGTTGTCGTTAGAAAATTGGATCGAAGAATGTACTTAATAAATTGTGATGGTTTTTGCGGTCCACGGCATATAGCAGATATTCGACCAAGACAACCAAACCTGCCGCGAAACTCTTACTCGGATTACATGTTGGAAAATAACAACGAATCAGCTTCGAGTGTTAAGCAAAGTGAATCGGGAATCAGAAACAGACCCAAAAGAGAAAGACGAAAACCGAATTATTTGAACGAGTATGTAGTATATATATATATATTCTTGTGACGAAGAATCTGTGGGGAGTGTTACATGTTAAATTTACTTATTAAATGAAATATTTAACATGAAAAAATATAGATAATTATTTGTTTAAATAATATCTATTTAAAAAGTTTTTGTTAGTGAAAAATAAATTTTATAGATTTGTTATTCGTTGTTACAGATTACTTGACTGGTTCAGCGAGTACAAAAATATGTAATGATGAGATCGTGTGGGTATGACACAACTAAAATTAAAACTAATTTCAATTATTGTTTAAATAAGGCGAAAAGTGTAGATTTTTGTCACATTAGAAAATTGTAGTGCTAGTTTAGAAATCCTCATTTCGTATAGAGGTTGTTTCGTTTTGATTTATTTATTCTAAGTTACAATAAGTTAGGTCGAAATTCTAAAACATTTTTTATTATATTTTTTTTCAGAAACATCAAAAATAAAAATTAAATTATTCCAAAAATGTAAAAATCAATTGATCATGTGGACGAATACTCTTCTTTTCAGGATATTTACTTCTATAATCCACAAAATCTTCAAACTGAAGCAATCCATCTCCAATGGCAACGGTAAGAAAGGGTGTATTAATTTTGATACTTTCTAAAGCATCATACGAGGTAAAATTATCGTATGTATGTGTCAGTTTTTTAAAATCTGTTACATCTTGTGATGGTAAACTATCAATCTTCTCAGGAGTTGAGCTACTTCTTTTTAATTGGCCTCCAGATAGATCGGAAATATTTCTGAAATTTTTATTATTATACAAATAAAGAAATAGAAAAAATAAATATTTGAGAAACTAAGTTCCTCAATTTATATAACAACTGTTAAACGAAAAATTAAAACCAATCTAATATATTTTAAAATTATCACTTTATATGTATAAAAGGCAATGTAAATTGTATAACTGGAAATAGCCAAGTAATCCACCATTATTAAGGAATCAAAAAATGATTATAAAAATGTTATTTTTTAGATGAAGTGCAATTTTCCGTGGTTACAAGGCCAAATTGAGGATGTACCAAGAGCTGTTTCAGTAGCCAATCGCATAAATATTTATGGGGTGACCTCCATGGATAAATTGGAAGGATATTACTTACATTCCTGAAGGAGACTTCAAAGAAAATTTTAAAGAAATAAAGAAAAGTTGTCTGGAGAAAGGTGTTGAAAATCATATTTCTTCTTTCAATAAATTTCTTCTTGATCCACATGAAACCACTCTCCAAGATAATTCTGCGACGATTGTACAATTTCGAGGTGCACCGCATCATGATTTCTTGTGGCTATTACATTCGTGTAAATAGCTCTTAAAGGGGAGTCTGTTTCCAGTAGGATATAGTTTCTCTTTCTCTTCACTAGGATAGGGGGCCCTGGTTAAAAGGTTTAATTTACGAAGTGCCGAATCCCTATTGCTTATTACCTCTGGTAGAATCAGGTTGTCAGCTATACCTGCTTTTGCAAATCACGAAATATTTTCAAAACATCAACCAAGAGACCGGTAAGCGAAACTTGCTGCGATTCATATGCCAATGTCTTCAAATATTCCCGTGCTGTCTTTCACTCCTAAAAACTTCCCAACTTCCTTGAAGCCGTAAAGATAATGAAGAATAGCTGTTAAAATGTTGACTATGTGCTCCATAAATTGCACTTTGAAATGAGTAGGGTATGTTTCGCCGTCGGCTGAAATTGATGCTGGAGTTTCGTTATCTTTTTAGACGTCCTGAAGAAGATAATTAGAAGCTTGGCATTTGCAATACGCTCCGAAACGCCTTCTTCCATGCTTTTCACCATCTGTTATAACACCAATTAGCTTAGAAGTCGGTGTAACCATGGTCTTAATGGTTATTTAATGGATTAATTTAATGGATTAATCTTAATGGATTATTTCCAAATTGTTCCCCCAGTCAATGGCTTCCAGTAGTTCAGCGGTTCAAATCTGTTGAGGTTCGTTAAAGGCTATGAACATGCTTCATGCTCTTTTGCTACTATTCTCACAGAGACGTACTTGTAATCAACCATTTGTCGATTGACGCTGTTATCAACTTTTACTGCATAAGCAACATAATCCTGTAGCTCATGAGTGAGTTTCATGTCAAATTATTCAGCAACAAGGAGTAGCATTTCTTGATAGCAGTTTGGGTCTCTGCAATACAATGTGGATGAGGTAGGTTTGAATTCCTAACGAATGGAGAAGTCATTCAATTCTCACGAAAGATGTTAATAATTTTGGACTTGTGAACTTGATCCAGAGACCTTGATGGCCAGTTTTTGGCAAAAAGAGTACCTATCAGGCTGTCGTTATAACCCTCCACGGCGTGTTAAATAAAAACTCCACAATTTCCTCACGGTACCTTTGCGAATATTTCAGCCAAGAGTGATGAGTTTACTGGATTTTCCACTGCAATCCTAAATCTTCATGTCACACTGCTTCCTTGTGGGAGATTGAGTCAAGACAATCAACGACAGCCTCCACTTTTACATTTGAATCTGCACGGCATCCATGAGCCAGGTAAACAAGCTACACGCTTAAACCTTTCAAATATTCTACGTTTCACATATTGTCTTTTACGCTTCCCTTCAGCTGGTACCAACATATATGCTTCCATGCGGTCACTACTGTTTTCTACTAACCATTTTACATTCAGATTTCTACTCTTATACTATATTTTAGTATCGTGAGAAGTACTGATAATGGATTCTTCTGTTACGAAGAAGCCAAGGCATATATTTGTGGTTGAGTCTTTTGCTAAAACAACTAAGGTTAAATTTTTTGTTGTTGCAAAAGAATCAGGCTATGATCACAAAAAATATGAATGTAGTTTTAAAGATTGGTTGGGATTTTGGATTATTTCCAAATTGTTCCCCCAGTCAATATGTTAAAAAGGTCCTGCTGTAATTCATCAAGATGAGAAAATTGCACGGAAAGTATTACTGGACAGATAGATTTGGAAATTCGGACTACCAAAATAGATTCATGTGGACAGAAGTAAAGCATTCGAATCGACACTCTTTAAGGATACACTGAAGAAATTTAAAGTAGAAATAAGTTAGTCTTCATCAGAATGCTAACGGAATCATTGAATTACAATTTAGAACAATAAGAGATGCAATGAACATAAGGATACAAGATGAAGCCCACAAAGATTGAACGGAAATTCTACCAGAAATAGATTTTATGACGAATAGCACAATTCAAGCTTCCACCAGCAGAAATGATATTTTGTAGAAAACTATGATACAAAGTGGTAAGATACAAAGAAACAGAGTTGTGATAAGAAAGAAACTAGCGAAAATACGATAGAGATAAAATGAATAGTTCATACTGGTGATAAAGTGTTGATAAAGAAGGAAATAGCTACAAAGGAAGAAGATCGATATATGGCTCCAGCCACCGTAAAACACCGAGGACATGAAAGAAGTTATGATTTGCAGTTAGAGGATGGTAGAATTTTTATCAGAAATGTGGAATGGCTAAAGCCATTTAAATCGAGGGCGATGTGAGGAATATTTGGAATGTTGATGTTTTGTGTTTTGTTTGAATGTTTTGTGTTGATTTGGGATTGTGTCTCTCCTAATCAGATGGATGATTAATATTTTAATTCTTATAATCTGAAACTAATTTATTCAAATTTATATTTAATATTCAAATTTTTAATTTATTTTAATTGTAAATTTTAAATGATTTTATTAATTTTATTTTTGTAAATTTGTAAATAATTAAATCGAATTAATATTTTTAAATGATAATAAAAAGTTATTAATTTTAACCAATAAAATTTAAAATAAATATTTTAAATAAAATGTATAGTTTCAATTTAGTTCAGATTTTGGATGAGAAGTATTAAATATTGATTGATGAATTTAAGCGAAAGCAATATTATGGATTGTCAAAAAGATGGTCCAAAATGTGAATGCAATTAATGTTCTTCTAAATGTGTGAGTTCTCTTAACAATGCGGCTTACAGCTCTTTAAGCTAGTACATTAAAGAACGAATCCTTAACTAATATCTTGACTTCACCTACAACTAGTGGTCTATATACTGCCAAGATAACAGAATTCCTTCACCTATTCTTTGACGGTCTTACCAAACATAACTTGCGATAATCCGATACCAGAATCATCAGTAAGACACATGAATTTTGATTTAGTCGCACTTATATTCAGTCGGAATTCGGAAAAGGTATTCCTCAGTTTTTTAGATTTCTGCAGGCCAGATCTATATCGGAATCAATGAAGCATATGCAAATCATATACCAATCATCTGAATATTTCTGAGGATTTCGGGAAACTAGTTTAAATTTTTGAATTAAATTTAACAAAACATTTAAGATTAATCTTAAAGTATAAAAGTAAAAAATAGAAATTTATTGTAAAATAAGTAAAAGGATAAAATGCAGTATAAAGTTACAAAATTAATAATATTAAAAAAATGTTTTATTAGGTGTACAAGTATGAAATGCGGATTAAATTTTGAAAAGAAATACGTTAAAAACAAAAGAACGATAAAAAAGCTTTATTCAAAATATGCTCCATTACTAATGATACATTTG
>MQRK01241051.1:0-12206 GCA_001938485.1 Girardia tigrina | reverse complement strand
CTCGCATAGTGAGTTTCACCCGATGAATGTTTAGTAGCAGTCTAAACTTGGAATCGACATTTGTTTAACAAATCTCATGTTAATAATTTCAATTAACACATTTTTACTGGTACCGAAATATACTTAATACTGATTTTGGACTCCGGAAAACAATCCATTTATTTCATATCATTAGTACCAATAATCTTGAAACGACCTTATCTTGATCATTGTAAACAATAAATTTTCTAGATTATTTTGTGTTATTTAATTTATTTAGATAATGGAAAATAGAAATCAAATCTATTTTATTTTCCATTACAAGAACCATCAGCGTCCTAGGAGTAATATACTTTCGTGCGTATAGGAATAACCCAAGAAAAACGCTGTTTTTCGCACCTTTTTCAAAGTTATATAAAAATCAATATTTTTATCGATAAAACGCATATAATATTCAATAAATCGAAAAAAATATCGATAAAACACTATTAATATTCAAAAAATCAGAAAAAATATTGATAAAACGCATACAATATTCAAAAAGTCATATTATTTATATCAAAAATGAGAACTCGAAGAAAAAAAAATTGGTATAATATTAAAATACTCTATAATTAACAACGAAATCAAATACTCGGTTTCGTTTAATTAAATATTTTCTCAAATATTTATCTCTAATATTATAAAATACAGATTCATCAACAAGATCTTCAGAAAATATTTCTTTTTCTTCATCACTAAATTCTGTATTTCTTATTACTTCGAGTTCCCAAATAAGTTTTTTGTAAACTTCAAATGATAATTCTTCTTCCTCTTCCTCTTCTTCATTATTATTTACAAATACTGTCAAATTATTAAAATAAATAATTTGAATATTATTATATATTTCTTCCAAATCATATTCATTTAAAAAATTAAAATTTTTACACACCATTTTTTTATTTTATTTTTAAGAAAAAATGACTAAAAAAATTCGCCTGATGTCGTGAACATGAAAAGAATGGAGGAATTCGATTTTGGATTAGCGAGAGAATATTCTCGTTTAAGAATAATTGATAATATAAATACAGCAAATGAAAAAAAGATTGAGGAATATCAAAAGTATAAACAATTAGGATTCAACCATAAAGACGCTTGTAAAAAAATTGGAAGTACTGAATACAAATTCGCGAGAATGTTAAAAGATATGGGCATTCCATCTTTGAATCGTCATAGGGTTCCATCTGCTTATTCTTCGAAAAAAGGAAAGAATAAAGAAAAAGAAAATCCTAAACCAATTCCAAAATCAAAATCGAAATCAAAAAAAGAAATTGAAATTGGAAAAGGAAAACTTAATGTTGAATCTGAATCAGAATCCGATCAGGAATTCGAAAAAAATAAAAATGAAAAACGTGAAAAAATGTTGAAAATATTAGAAGAAAGAAATTCAAATTATCCTAAAGAAAATGGAACTTGCGAAAATAAAAAATAAAAAAAATTTATCAAAGTTTATAACAAGAGCTGAAAAGGAATATGATAAAATGAATCTGAAATCTCAAGCGCATCAAGGGCGAAAACAAATCGCTCAAATATTTCAATTGAAAGGAGAAGTCGTAGATATAAAAAGTAAATGGTTTACTGCTGTAGATTATTGTGCTGAATTGGCAGAAGAAGTGGAAAAAAAAGATGAAGATATCCTGTTTTTAAATAATGTTATAGAAACAAAAAATAATCAAATAGATATGTGCTTGAAAGAAATTGGAAACGATGATAAAGACAAACAAAAGAAATATGAGGATTTGATAAAACAACAAAATGATATATTGGATAAATCTGTAGCTATTCCCAAATTTAATAATCGAAAAACTATGCTTTCAAAAGTGTTAAATAAAATGTATAATTGGACGCCAGAAGAATGCGAATTTATTTCCGCTTTAGAAGAAATTGATGATTTAAATAATGATCTGCCGGAATAATAAGTTAAACCACGGAAAACCACGGAAAACTTAAGAAAACTTAACTTTTTAATAAAATATAGTCCAAAATACCTGAAAAACGCGGTAGTTTTACTCTTTCCATTCGCAATAAATCCCTATCTAAACGATAGCGATATACTAATTTTAATAATCGAATGGAAAATTTTTAATTTTCAATAAAAAAAAATTATCCTCGAGAAATTAAAATTATTATTTTAAATAAAATCATCGATATTATCATCATTACATTTTTCTTTTATTTCATTGATTTCATTTTCAAGCTCAATAATTAAATTTTTTAACTTTTTTCTTTCTTTCTTTTTTTCTTTAATTAATTTCCAGTTAGGGTATTTTGGTTCATTCTTATAAATAAAATAATTTAAATTTCCTATAACATTTTTATATATTTCTATCTTTTTTTCATTATCATTTATAAGTTTTTCTTTTGTTATTAGTATTAATCGTTCTTTTATTTCACCATTTTTATCGAAATATTTTTTAATTTCATATACATTCTCAAAATTTTTACTAGTCATTTTTTTAAAAATATTATAAATTCAATGAAATCCAAAATCCAATTAAATCCAAAATCCAATTAAATCCAAAATCCAATTAAATCCAAAATCCAATTAAATCCAAAATCCAATTAAATTTTATTTTCTTTTTCTCTTGTTTTTAAATTAGTTTGTCCTTTTACTCTTCCTTTATAATTTCCACTTCTTTTTGATGATGTTATTGATCCGGCAAATGATTTCTCATCATCGATTTTCCAAGAAGAAATTTTTTCTTCTAAATTATGTTCTTTTAAATCTTTTAAAATTTCTTCTTTATCTTCAATTTTATCTTTTTGCATTAATCTCGCATTAAGATTATAATTTTCTTCCTTTAGTTGTTTTATAGTATTTTCAAGTTTCATTATTTTTTCATCATAAAAATCAGATGATTCGTTTTTATCTTTTAACATTGTTTGGAATTGAAATGCTAATAATTTATATTCTTCAGTCTTTTTTTCATAAAAAGATATATCTTTATTATATCTATCTTTTTCATAGTTGTATCGTGATTTGAAAAAATCACAATCTAAACATTTATTTATTAATAAATTTTTTTTCGACTCGTTCATTTTCTTTAAAAATAATTTGAAAAATTTTTCAAAATTTTTTCATAAAAAATTCAAATTTTCAAAATTTTTCACCAAAAATTCGAAAAAATAAAAAATGAAGGAAAAACTCAATATTTTATCAATGTATGAGTCAAAATTCAAAAATAAACTGTTCCCAAAGAACTTTAGATTACTAATAGTTGGTGAATCTGGATGTGGTAAAAATGTTTTATTAACTAAAATGTTACTAGAAGATGGATTTCTTGATTTCAATAATTTAATATTTTATTCCACAACTATTGATCAACCAGAACTTAAAGTTATTTCAAGTGGATTCCGTTTTGAGGATGGATCATCTTTAACAAAAGCTGGAATCCGTGATGTATTCGAAAAACAGAAAATGTTATTAGAAATGATAAAAAAAGAATTAGGAAATAATTCTGATAAAGATTATGTTCCTCCTCCGGAATATCTGGTTTATGCGTATAAAAGATTTATTAATAATAGCAATAATATTGATAAATCAAAATACTTGATTAGAGATCCTGATAAGGCAATATCAGTCTTATTTTCAAGTGATCCCAATCAAATCATCGCTTGCGACTCGCTACCAAAGGATGCAAAAAATCTCATTATTTTCGATGATGTTGTAAACTTATCAGATCAGAAAATAATGAAATCGTATTTCACCAGAGGACGCCATAATAACTGTAATACGATATATATTTCCCAAACTTTCTACGGATTGGATAAGCATTCTATCCGGAATAATTCCACTGGATTCATTTTTTTCGAGTTAGGAAAAAGAGATAAATCTTATATCTTTTCTGATCTCTTACCCAATAGTGAAAATATTAATCAATATCAGCGGGAAATTATTCATCACTGGCAGCGTAAAAAATATAATTATATTTATTTTGATCGCACTGAAAAAAAAATTTATAAAAATTTATTTACAGAAGAAGAAATAGAAATTGAAAATCCGAATATGCACTCAGATATTGAAAATGATGAAAGCGATTAGTAAAATGATTTCATAAAATAAATAATATTATTCTTTCCTTTTCTAACAGTATACCTTTAATATCATGTCTATAGAAAAAATAGCTTGATAGTATTGGAAATTTTTATTAAAAATGATGATTATAAAAAAAGGCAAAGGCGGCGACGTTCAACAATCTATGGGCACTTTTGCGAAATATATTCCTGGATTTATGAAAACTAAATATGGAGAATTGCATTTACCAGGTAAAAATTATTGCGGACCACTAACAAGATTGGATATCCGATTAGATGAAAATGATCAACCAATCGGTGAAGATAATAAACCAGTTGATGGATTGGATGAAGCCTGTTATAAACATGATATCGCTTACAGATCTGAAGATTTACGAGATCGACATTTAGCCGATATAAATCTTATTCACGATATCAATCAACTTCAAGATCTGACTTTACGCCAAAAATTTGAAAGATTTCTTATTAAATTTATTATGAAAGGTAAAATCGCATTTGGTGGGGAATTGGGTGATAATAAACAAATAGCTAAAGAATTACATAAAGAACATAAAAGAAATAAAGATTTTCTCAGAATAAATGTTAAATCACAGAATAGAATATGGTCTGCAGACTTGATAACTGTTGATGCAAAAGAAGATACTGAAAATGGAGTCGTTGCTACAACAATAACAAAATCAGGACATACCAGAAAAATATGGAAATATTATATTTTAACAGTTATAGATATTTATTCCCGTTATGGATTCTTCCGTTTTTTACCCAATAAAAAATCTGAATCAATAATCCAAGCTTTCATTTCAATCTTAATGGAAATAGGAAATACCGAATTACCAATTCCAAAATATTTATGGGTTGATCAAGGAGCCGAATTCACAAATAAAGAATTCGATAAAAAATTCTTAAAAGCTAATAATATTAAAATGTATTTCGTAAAGGAAAACCCTGTTTTCATTGAAAGATTTAATAGAACATTAAAATCTGAAATCTATAAACTATTTACTGAAAAAGGTGAGAAAGTTATCACTGAGCCAGAAATGCAAAAAATATTAGAAAATTATAATAATAGTATTCATAGTTCTATACGTGTGTCTCCACACGATGTAATGTTTAATAATGCGATTCCAAAACCAAAACCTCAAAAAATACCAAAGAGGAAACCAAAATTCAAAGTCGGAGATCGAGTTCGTGTATTCGAAACAAAAATATTTAGCGGAGATAAACCTGAAGGCACTCGTAATAAAAATCGGGAAAGAAAATTACAAACTTTTAAAAAAGGATATGAACCGAAATGGACGAGAGAAATTTATGAAATTTCTCAAGTTTTGGACCATGAATATCCAGTAACTTATAAATTAATAAATCCTGAAAAAGATGGTGCACTATTCGGGCGATTCTATGAAGCAGATTTACAAAAATCAAATTTTTAAAGAAAATGGAAACAAGTTTTGAAAAACCAATAAGTCAATTAACCTCGGGGATGGTTCCCTTGGGAATTTTAGATCTTGATAACAATAAGGAATTTACTCATGTTTTGAAAAAATCCGATGTAATAAAACTGGCACCAACATCTGGATCAAAAGCATACGAGAATCAGAATGGAACTATAGTTTTCCAATTATCACAAACTACTGATCCGATAGATATTTGTAATGCAAAATTAGTTTATGATATTGAAATTAAAGAGGGGGATGAACATTCAATTCTTGAAACCAATTTCTTTCCAAAATTATTTTCTTGTATGTCATTAAAATTAGGAAATTATGTCGTGGAATCAATAAATAATCCTGGAATTGTATCAGATATGTTATTATATGTCTCAAAAGATAGAAACTATTTACCCTGTGGAGAAATAACTGGTTTTATTCCAGATCACAAAGAAATAACATATGGGGAGAAAATAGCCGCGGCATCAAATCCATCTACAAGTAAAAAAGATATTGAAGATGAAGAGGATACTCCTGGTTCGAGCGGAGGTGCCGCTAATACAAAAGAAATTCCAGCTGGTTTACGATATCAAAATATTGGAATAGAAATTCGTAAAAATCAGTATAAGAAAAATAGATTCAGAGGTGCTTTCTCATTGAAACATCTCTTTGGATTTTTACAAAATTATAACCGAGTTATTTATAATATTCTTCTAGAATTTACAATGGTACGAAAACTTGATGATAAAAGTATTTTTTTCGCGAAAAAAGGAACCAAAGGAAAAATATGGATAAATTCCCTGGAACTGCATATGAATCAATTGGAATTGAATATCGATTATTATGCGCGATTGGTTGAGCGATTAAATGTTAAAGATAAACCGATTTATGTGGATTTTCTCAAACGAATCTCAGTGGAATACGAATTGGATAAACAAGGGACTTTTAACTGGAATGTTGCATATCTGAATTATTTACCAAGATATATTTTCGTGGGAATGAAATCAAAAGATTCAAATTACAATTGTAATAATTCTCGATTTCGTATGGATCCTGAAGAATTCTCTATCCAATTAAAATTGAATAATACTTATTATCCAATTCAACCAATGGTTAATGATAAAACAAAATCAAATTATTATGAATTATATAATTCATATGTGCAATGCTGCCGTGGATTCCAAGATAAGGCACCAATGTTATCTTTGAAAGATTGGAAAAGTTTATACCCGATAATATGTTTTGATACTAGTGATATCGATAAAACTTTAGATGTTAACAATGTCACCATTACACTTACCATTCGAAAATCAGTATCTTTTGAACCGAAAATCTATTGTGTAATTTTGGAAGAAGCGAAAATAAAAATGTCTCTACGTGGATCACAAATTACAATAATTGAACCATTCAAATGATCCATTGATAAAAGATAAGGAAAAACAAAGGTTATTATAAAAATGGCTCCAAAAACAGATGCTTTAAAAATACGAAAATTGATAGATACAAATACTCCTGGACTAATTCGAATCAATGGTGAGGAAGTTTATCTAAGTCGTGATGGAATAAAAAGAATAAAAAATCTGGAAAATAAAGGAGGAATGATCGGAGATTACTATCACAGTGGAGGAATTTTACCATTTATTCCTGCAATAATTGCTGCTCTTCCAGCAATAATTAAAGGTGCTCTTGGCGCAGCAGGAGCAATAACCGCTGGAGCTACCGCTGCACATAAAATCTCTGAAGCTGTTAAATCAGCTAGAGAAGCCAGAAATGCAGGTCTTCAAACTGAAAAATTACAACAAGAATTGGCTCCCAAAACAGCTACTCCAGCGGTAACAGGATCGGGATTAGGGAAAAGTAAAAAAGGAGGAATTTTACCTCTTATAGCACCATTATTAGATAAAAATTTTAAAATTTCAGATATACAGAAAATGATTGATACTTTTCATAAAAATAATACAGGTGAAGGGTTGTACTTGGATGATTATACTGGTAAAGGAATTCAGAAATTTTTTCGTGAACAAATAAATCAATCGGATATAGATCCAAAATCGAAAAAGGCTCTATTGAATAAAAATAAAAAATTGGGAGGGAAAATGAAATGTCATTTCATGGGAAAGGGATTATATTTGGAACCATGGGATCCGAATAACCAGAATCGAATTTAAAAAGAAAATCTTTACAAAAATGACTACATTATTAAATGAACGAGAAAGTTTGAATGATCAACAAAAATATTTTAATTATTTACGAAAAAGTTTGGCTCAATCTTCACTAGCAATCCATGAATACAATCGTCAAGAATTGGAATATAGTAGCGGTATAACCGATTTTCAATCATCAATGTCGAAAATGTTTCAACCTTTAATGACAGGATTAGAAACCCCCATCACAGATAGAATCTCTGATCTAAAAACCAAAGTTGTAAAATTAGAAAATGATTTGAAACGTTTTCTTGAAGTTGATATAAAGAATTATGATAATGTGAAATCACAATCGTTTTACGCTCAATATCGGCAAGAATATTTAACAATACAGCAAGAATTAACTTCAATAATAGAGGAAATGAGTGAAAAATATCCTCAACTTAAGGAATTTATCGCTAGTCATCATGAGGTATCGAAAAAATTATTAGAAGAGTTAGCGCAGAAATTGGGAATGAAATTCCATCCTCAACAATCTGCCCCTTTTTTGGAAATATTTTTTAATACGAATTATTATGAAAATTTTGGAACTCAAAATTCGATCATGCGACCGACATTTGGAAAGAATGCCGATGGGAAACAATATATGATATTCAATAAACAAACATATATTCTCATAAACGAGGGTGGGAAATATTATTTTGTGAGAAATGATAATCGAGTACGGGTAGAACTTGATGAGATTTTTAATAATATTCTAATTGGGAATTATGATATTATTTACGAAAAGAAATATACTTTGGAAGAAAAAAATGCATCATTCGAAAAATATTTAGCATTTGTGAAAAATGCAGGAATAGATTATCGGGAAAGAAATATTCATTATATCAATCTTTGTTATGATGCTTTTAGTAAATTCGAAGGAAGATTAGGAGAATTAGCGACTATAAGTCCCCCGAAAAAAGAGATAAAGGAAAGATCATCATCATTACCAAGGAATTTACGATCACGAAAAGGAAAAGGACAAGGAATACCCAAAGATCCTGTGAAACGAGATTTAGGAATTTCCCATTCAAAGAATGGGCAAACTCCTAAAGATCCGATTTCAATGTTTTCGTATTTATATAAATATATCGCAGCAAAGAAGGCTGGTCATGATGGATTGGATGATAATATTATTGATATTATGAAGAAATTAAGACGAAAAAAATTATTAACAAAAGAAAAACAGGAGGAATTATTGAAAAAGGTTTTCAAAAACAGTTTTTCATAAAAAATGGGTGAATCAAGTGGATTTTCTACAACGTTTACATTATCAGCTGCGAAATCGGAAATAAATGTTAAGTTACCTGTTCAATTGGATTTGAATCCGAAACATAAATACGAAATCGGATTGGTCTGGTTCTCGACTTATAATTTAGTCGCGAATGTCACTGAAACGAATAATAAATTTTTTTTATTGTATAAGGGTGAAGAATTTCCCATTGATATTAAAATGAAATTAAAAAATGTGAGAAAAATAAAAGAATATGTATATGTAGAATTGATGTTAAATCCAGGATCAAAGGGATTCAAGGAAATCAATGAAGAAGTTGAAGAATTGACTGCGAAAATGATACAAGTGCAAACCCTTGAAATAACTTCCAGATCAAAAATTACTATTCCTGAAGGATATTGTGTTGAATTTGATCCTAAATCATTTTTTTACGCTATGCATGGATTTGATGTTGCAAATAAACCAATAATTCCTAATCTAGAAAATAATAATATAAGTTTACGCGGTCCACTGAAAAATTTTGAATCGCAATATACTTTTCAAATAACCGATATAAATATTTGTAATATCGATTGTAATATTGCTAATGGTGGATATGTTTCAACTGAAGATGGTATAGAAAATAAAAGTATTATTGAAAGCGTACAAAACTCTAATATTATTTATTCGTTTCCAGCGTTTACAGTTCCAATCGGATACAAGATTTTAGAGCGTCCTGCATTCATAACTTATTATCCGGTATATATTTATCAAATAAATGATTTCACTGTGAGAATTATTGATAATAAGGGACGTTTAATAGATTTCAAAAATGAGAGAATAAATATGTGTTTACGCTTAAGACAGAGTATATTGTGAGTAGAATTTTTTTATAGAAAAATAAAATATGTTTAAAAAATGATAGAATTTTATTCTTTAGACGACATAATAATGATGTTCGGAGTTGACATTTCAACGAATGCGCAACTTGAAGATTGGGCAAAAAAATTAAAAATTGAAATACAAGTCTTGATGGCTGATGAAGTTGAAGAAAAAATAAATAATAAAAAACTTAGTATAATAAATTATCAGGATTCGGATGAGGAGGGAAGTCATTGGGTGGGATTTTATAATGGGAATATTAATAATGAAAATTCATATTACTTCGATCCGTATGGAATAGAGCCTTTACCAGATTTTTATAAATGTATATATAATAGCGTACAAGTACAACCCTTTGGAACACGACTATGTGGACAATTGAGTTTATATTTTTTATTTAAAATGAATCAATGTGTATGCGGAAATAAATCACAGAAATTCGATGATATAATTGAAGAAATGTTAGATTGTTTATGGCCTGAAACTTTATTGTAATTTATTAACAAAAAATTGGAAAAAGAAATGGTACAGTATATTCCTGTGAATAAATTGGGAATGGCGATGCAGATTGGAGGAATGAAAGAAGAGAAAATACTTGAAAAAATTGAAGCGAATAATCGGAAATTGGATAATAGATTTGTGAATGAACGGGGTGATGATCCTGTGAATTCATTACATGTTAAAGATAAAATTGAAATTGGGAATATGGATGTTGAGAAAAGTATTATAAAATTAAAACAAGAGATTGATTCAATGGTGAAACAAATTACTGATAATCAGTATGAAATGAAAAAGGAAATTAATATAATAGCGAAACAATCCATGAAATCTATAAAAACGGAAATTGATTCAATAGTGAAACAAAATAATGAGAAAATGAAAAATGTAATAGAAAATACAAAGTTCGTAAAAATTGAATCGGGAGTAAAAAAGGATTTATTATCAGTGGAAAAAGAATTAGAAAAAGAATTAAATGAGAAACTTGAAATAAATATAAGAATAAAACATTCAGCAGAAGTTATATTTCTTGAAGAAAAATGGAAAAATATAGATGGAAAAATAAAACTTCTATCTCCTGCATTAAAAAGAACAAATTTTTATATCCCAGTAAATGGGGAAAAAATTGAGAAGGAAATAATCAGTGAAACCGATTTAAAAAAACATAATATTGAAAAAGTATTAAAAGAAAAAAGTCTTAGTTATTTATATAAATTAATAAATGTTTTGGGAAAAATACGATCGGAAAATTTAAAGAATTACTTTAATGTGAATGAGGGATATACTATTCCTTTCGTTACTGAATGTTTAACTTTCATAGGGAGGGAAATAGAAAACATAATAAATTTCAGAAAACATAAATATTTTAAAGATTTAAAATTTTATGATTTAAAACTTGAAGAATTGAAAACTTTACATGAAATTAGAAATGGGAAATATGGAAAATATAGTAAACCATTTGATTTCAAACATGATGATGAAGAAAATTCATTATCTCATGAAATGGAAAAGGAAATATTAATTAATCATTATATGAAAAAAGATGTATTCTTTGAAAATAATTTCTTTTTCATTTCTTACTATATTGCAAAATTGCAGAAAACTGAAAAAGAAAATTATTTTATGATGGAAATAAAAAATGAAAGGGAGAAAAGATTAAATTATTTTAATTTAAAATATTGGAATTGGGATTTTAATAAAAGAATAAAAGAATTAGAAAACAGAATTGGTATTTGGAAATATGATGTAATAAAATTATGGAAAAACTTTGAGACAAATAAATTAGATGTGATCTCACCGATTGAATGTTCCTTAGTGGAATTTATTGAAATAGATCAATTAAAAATAATTGTTTTTCTATATAATAAAGATTATAATTTAATTGAAAAAATAGAATTAACTGATAAAACTGATAAAAATGATTATGGACGCGCGTTAACTTTTAAAAATTGGTATTGTATATTAAGTAAGAAATGGTATATATTTTTAAAATTTATATGGTATTATTATAAAAATTCAAAATGGAGATATTTATTAAATAAATTTGAATAGAAAAATGGGCGAAGAATTGAAAACTTCTGTAGAAGATAATGTTTCATATCCTGATTTATACATGGAAGAATTTATGGCGAAATATAAACAAAAAGAGGAAACTCCCGAAACTTATAAAAAAGAATTGAATACTTTACATATTCAGTATTTTAAGAAAGATTTGGAATATTTAAGTGAGCATATTGCCCATTATCAAAAATTACATAAAAGATGGAAACGAATTGCTATAACAGTAAAATATTGTAATGGGATATTAACTTTGGTTGGATCTGTTGGTGCAATAATTGTTGTTTCCATTTCAACTTTGGGCGCTTTAACAATTCCATTAACTGCTGCTTTTGCCGGATTGGGAGTTTTATCGAATATTGGAGATAATGGCTCTAATTTAATAACTTT